>JAOXNO010000007.1:3899637-3926008 GCA_028565335.1 Limnodromus scolopaceus
ACCCCAGGGGGGGGGGAAGAGTGTCCTTCCAAACCCTGTGCTGCTCGCGTGCGGCCGTGGGGTTGGCTTTTTGGGGTTTTGTTTAATTATTTGGGAAACTGAAAAGCATTTCTAGGTGAGCTTCTGAGCGTGGAAAGCAGATCGTGGACTAGCGGGTAGGGCGCTGTGCGGGCGGCACGGAGCTGCGCGGGCCAAGGTCGCTGCGTTTGTGGAAAAGCGGCCGGCGCTGGCCCCGGGTCACGGGAAAGGGGCAGGAAACGGGGGAGATCTGGTTGGGTTGGGTTTTCTCCTGGGGGTGGGGAGCAGAGACTTTCACGGTGACGAAACATCATTGGGACGCTGCATCTTGCTGAAATAAACTCCTGTTTCTGTGGGGGCTCTGCAGCTTCGGGGGAACAACCGGCTAAAGAGCTACTTTAGAAGTCTCTGAGAATTTGCAGAGAATGCTGAGGGGGGTGTCCGTGTGTCCGTGGTGCACTAAGGCAGAAGGTCCTGTAGCACGGGCAGCCCCTGTGCAATCCCAGCTGTAGCCCCCGCCGCCCCCTGCCCACCCCCAGCCCCGGGTCCCACCACACCAGCAAGACGAAGGCAGAGGACACCGTGGTGCTGGGAGATGATTTAAGGCCACAAGTCACTGGATACGCTTCATAAAGGGCTTATCCCCTTTTATAAGGGTAAATACCCCATTAACAGCTGTAACGGGCACCAGCAGTGGCTGGGGAGGGGCTGCACACCCCCCTACAGGGAGCCATTTATTGGGTGGTTTTACAGTCCGTGGAATGGGGAAATGCTCCGTTACCCCCCAGGCAGAGCTTTCCACCCTAAAAACCTGGCAAAGCCATCAGTGACAAAAACTGCCAGCAGCAGAGCAGGCGTGGGGCGAGACGGGGAGTTGTGGGGGGGGGAGCAGCAGCCAGAGGGTTTCTGAGAGGTTTGGAGGGGGAGCGGGGAGCGGCGGAGGAGGAGCTCTCCTGGGAAGCCGGGAGCTCGGCTGGATGCAATGATGTAATTCTGGCTGCAGCACGATCAGGCCTAAAATTGCAGGATGAAACTTTTATTTTTTCTTAACACTTGTCGCAGGCCTGTTCCTGCTCCCACCCCCTCCCCAGGGCTGCGCTGGCACCAGGCTCGGGCCGTGACGAGGGGTGGCCGTGGGCACACGCTGCCTGGGGCTTAAATCTGCCCTTAAAGTCAGCCAAGGGACATTGGCCGTCCGTTTGGCGATGACCTACTTTACAAATACCGCTCAGTACAACGGCCCCTGCTCGTCAGAGCAACATTAATTACATTTCCCACTCTCTTCCCAGGCAGCCCTGTCCTCGGGACTCCCTGTTCCGTCTCCAAAATTACCTTGGGGGGAGAGAAATCACCGCCAAAGAGCTGCATGGATTGCCTTGACGATAAGTATTTATTCATATGTTACATTTAAACATAAATAATTGAGCAATAAAGAGAGTAGTCTGCTCCCAACAAAAATAAATAAGTCAATACACAATGTTAATAAAATACAATTAGACAGAATGTTATAACAAATACAACAAAGTTCTTAGAGGTTTGCTTTTTTGTAGATTTTTTTTTAACAGCGTTGTATAGTACATTCCCAACATACCAAAGAAAAATAGTGCAGTTTTATTTTTTACATCACTTCTGCGGGCTCTGGGGTTGGAGGGTCTTCTCGCTCTCTTTGATTTTTTTTAAAAAATACTCTTTTTCTTTTCAAGTGAGCAAACGGGTCCCCCCGCCCCCCAACCGAGGCGCCTCTGAGCCCTTCCCACAGCCCGGCCCTGGCGCGGGGGCCAGAGCTCTAAATACAGATGCTCTCAGCCCCCCCGGCCCCAACACCCCCAGCTCCGGGGGCGGCAGCGGAGCCCTGTCCTGCTGCCACTCCCACCGCTGTTATTTTAGCAGCGTCACGCACAGAAAGGGGGTTTCCTTCCCCAGTGCCTTCCTCGGAACTGAGTGGGCTCCTCTCTTCTCACTTCTGCTTCGTGACCGTGGTGCTCGTGAGCCCGGAGAGCACCACGCTCCTCCCCAACAGCGCCTGCCCACACCAACCACCGGGGACTTCTGGTTTGGGTTTATTTTACCCTCCCCTCAAATTTCTAGAGACCAGTTTAAGGGAGGGCTTGGCTATTGAGATAAAAAGCACTTGGTGTGCCTTTTTTCCCTTTTCGGAGTATTATTTACCAATTTTTTAGTTTAGTGCAATCGTAAAGATCTAAGCACAGATGGTGTTTCTAGAACCAAATCTACCTTTTCCTTGCGCAAGTGCCCTCGGCTGGTGAGGGCCCCGGGCAGCGCTCGCTCCTGCAAACCCAAACATCAGAAACACAAAAATTCAGGTTCAAACCCTTCTTGGTTTTGTGGGGGGTTTTTGGTGAATCACTCGGGTGCTGATGGCAAGGGTGGAATACTTTGGAATACCTGAAGTGCTTAAAATCAGCCCCAAGGTTTTCTAGGAGCGCCGGTCAGGAGTATCCACAACATCTGCAGCAAAGCCATGAGCAAAGACCTGCTCCCGCTCTGCCCCTGACAGGGACAGGCTTTTACTCACTATGGGGGCGCTCGCTGGGGGGTGGGACGGGCAGACGCAGTGGCTTCACCAGCGCGGGGAAGTGCCAGGACAGCAGCGGAGCCGCAGGAGCCCGGCTGACCCCCCATCACATCACCTCTGCTCTCCCTGCAGGACGGGGGGAACGGATGCTGCTCCTGAAAGCGCGTGGCCAAGCAGGAGAAATGGCAGAGAACTTCCCCGGGGCGCAGGGACGGCTCTGCAAACCGGCACAAAGCACGGGACCCCCTGCGGCCACTTCCCCTGCTTCACCCGGGGAGTGCTGGCACCGCTTCAGCAGAGGAGCGCCCGGTAAGTGTTGGATGCCAAGGAGAGTCCTCCCCGAGGGCCCTGCAGCGCGGGAGGCGCGGGGAGGAGAGCAGTGAGTCATCGGGAGGCGGCGGAGCTCTGCCGTGTCTGCTCCGGAGGGTGGGAGCTGAACTTCATGGCACTGCACGGATGCAAAGAGCGTGGGAGCTGCTGCCGGCGTGAGCAGGGAAGCTGCTCCTCTGTGCTAAACCTGTTAACCTCAACCACCTTGGATCTTGTCCTCTGGGAAGGTCTGCAGGGCAAGTTTGCAAAGTAAAAGGCAGGCGTGTCTGTGGCGTGTGCGGGCCGTGAGACTGCACAGCGTGAGCGAGTCGGCAAAGGCCGACTGATGGGATGAAGCCAGATCTTGGCTGCTCCTGTTAACCACGTTGTTTAGTTTAAGGCCGTTCTCCCAGCTGGTAACCTTATTTAATTGCTGCTAAATACAAGCGCCAGTGTTTTAGCAACAGGCGCTCAGACGCATTCTCTCCCACATTCAGGACACAGACATGAGTCCAAGGTGCTCCTCCAAGGAACCGGTTCGATGCTGCAACGCTGGAGTGAGTTTCGGGTCTGGCCTTACCTCCATGGAAGGCTCTGGCAGAGCACACAACCTGCATCCAGGCTTTAAAGGTGCGGTAAGTCAAAATAGAAACGTTCTCGTATGTCAAATTCCCCCTTTTTAATATCTCAAGTACGTCGATAGACGGTATTCTAGAGAGGGAAGTAAGAGAATGCAAAAAGATCTTGTCTAGAAATACAAAGTGAGTGTAACAAGGACTATCAAACACAAACCTTATCTGGTGAAGGAAAAGTTCTGGTTTTAAAAGTCTGTTACAAATTTCTTCGATATTTATTACATTACATGGAAGATGCAATTAAAACACCATTCTGAAGTTACAGTGCAAGGAATGCTCCAGCTGACAGCTCACGACAAGGCCCACAAGGACAGTCTGCTCATTATCACTTATTTTCAATCAGTGTCTGCACTTTGTAGACAAGGTCTCTTGCTATCCGCAGAATTTCCTCTGCATTGTGATGCTCTGCCATTTCTAAAAGACACAGAGACAAACATCCTTCACTGTCAGCAGCAGGAACTTTCTGCCTTCGCACTGATATTAGTGTAGCATTGCATTAATTAATGAGTGTAACAGGAGCAGCAATCCAAAAGCTCTGCAGGGGGTCAGGTTTGTAGAACTAAAGATGGAATAAGTGGGTGAATCCCTCAGTGCTGCAGGTCCTGGCATCAAGATCTAATCCTTCTGCTGTCAGTCCGAATCCTCAGTTCCACAATGAACATTGCATTCAGCTTAGGCAAGTGCTGAGGTTTTTTTTGTTTGGTGGTTTGGGGTTATTTTTGGGGTGGTGGTGGTTTTTTTTGGTGGGTGTTTTTTTTGAGGGAAGCATTAAGGTACAGGTTTGGAACAAGAATGGCTGAGGCAAAAACAAAACCAAATTTGGGGCTTCTGCAACAGATGGCTGAAAGCCACAGCATTGATAACTTAGTTAAATTACTGTGATTACACAAAATTGTTTCCAAACTTCTTAAACTATCCCACCAGGGAGCATTCTGCAGGCAGCACCCTGACCTGCGTTCTGCAGCCAGGAGACCAGCCTTGCTCCGGCAGAACGCGTTCTGCTCCGGCACCGTCTCCGGACCACTTTGGTGAGCAATCAACCACGGAAGTGGTTTGGGATGTTTTGCATGAACAGTAGCTTACATGGTTCAGCCTCGGCAGGGTCAAGCCCTATAAGCAAAAATTACTCTGGCAACTTTAAAACCTGCGAGAGACTTTCACAAACAATTAAGCAACATTTTAGCACCTCCCATTAAACCCAGGGCAGAGTCACCGTGGCAAATCTTTTTAAAGAGAAAATGTGGAACTTGCTTTATGGTCAAAATTACCACTGACACTGAAAAAGGCACCATCCTCTATCGGCCACAGAGCTCTTAAAACACTCTGGTTTGTGTGTGCCAAGTCAGCTCTTTCAGGAAGCGAGTGAAAATCTGGGCTCTTCATCTACGTGAAAGGTAAGGGGTTCAGAGCCTAAAATGACCAGGGGCTTGTCACAACAGCAAGAACACAACTGCAGGCAGTCTGAGGTACAGGAGATGCAGCAAACTCTCATTACTTGCTTTTTATCAAAATGACTCCCTTAAAAAAAAGTCTCTTACCGTTAAAAAACTTGATGATATCAGTGAAGTCCATGTTGTTATCACGGATAATCTCTCGATAAACTTCCACAAGTGCTAAGGCAATGAAAAGGACAAAATGTTCTGAAGAGATGTGCTTTGCTGCCCAAATAACTTCCCACACTGTAAATACATCCTCGTACAACAATTCTGAATGGGAATAAACATTACAAGAGCATCTGATTATTCAAATTGACCATTTCCCCCTCTCTAACTAATGTCTTACAGGCCTTACACAGACATGACTAGTACTTGATGACAACTCCTCTGCCTCTCCCCCAGGCAACCCCTGTCACTGCTGCAAATGTGGCAAAAGAACTGGGTTTAAAGGCAACTTTCCGTGAAGGAGGGGGTTTACTGCTAAGAGTCACAGTCCCCCCCCTCACTGTCAGGTGGCTGCTCATAATAAAGAGCTGATGGATGTGTATCGTCTCCCCCATCACCTTTGTGCTATGAGGTGTTTGAGAGGGATGTCTTCTCACTCTTGCAGATCAGGCTGTAACTCAAAGGAGTTACTGACTTGCTCAATAGCAAGATGGGTCTCGCTATCAGCAAGTGCTCCTGTTAGAGTGGGGGTGGGTGGGATGTGCAGAGATCCTGGGGGGCTCCCACAAAGTACCTCACTCAGCAAAGTACAACAGCTCTTGAGCTATTGCTGAGCTGCTCCTCGTTATCAAATGGATTAGAAAGGAGGCAGCAACGCTTACAAAGCAGCGTGATCAACTTGGGATCACCTTCTTGAGCCAACAGGCACTTGCACACTCTAAGCTATAGGCATGGAACATTATTACCTCTTTTGAAGTCAAGCAGGAACCAGCGATAGCAGAAGTAAAAGTGAGTGTAATCTCCATTCTGGTGCATCAACTCAAAAAGCTCGGAGTCTAGAATCTAAAATGCAAAACATCAGCTGTCAGTATCTTGTCTGAAAGTAGCCAAGATCAGAGGTGCTGGAGTCTGGGTAAGAATTCCATGCTGCCCTTTATCGCCCCGTCCCGCGGTCAGTCCGGGCAGCTGCTGAGCACAGAGACAGCCCGGTACCGGCTGTGATGTGGGTGCCCTGGCACTGACCCATGAGGTGCAGAGTTACTGCTGTGCAGGTACGAGGTGACAACAGTCCACCTTCACTGTCATTTTAAAGGTCCCAGCAGCAAGTTACAGACCCTACTGATTTTCACCAAGTGGCACATTTTCATCTTCCCGCCCAACTCTACTCTTAGGCTGTAACACGGGAGCTGGGGTGCAAAGACTGAAATCCATTTACTGGGGGAAGAGAACCAAGAGTTCTTCTCCATCGCAATTTCCATCGCAGTTTCATAGTTCTGATGGGACAGTTCCCCTCTGCAACATCTCCGGAACTGAACTGAACAACCACTTGCCCACTCTGTAGTCATTCCTCATGGATGCCATCCCAAGGGCTGGTGGAGGAGCAAGGTGGCATCCTCCTGCTGCTCAGCAGAAACAGTGCAGCCATATGTTTGGAAATGCTGGCTATCTTCTTTTTAAACTGACCTCTATTTTCATTACTTTTTAATATGCCACCTATCAAACCAAATAACAGCTTATTCTGATAGTCTTCACCCTTCTTTATGCTAATCTTGCTCAGGTACCTGCTGCTTTCTGAGTGAGTGCAATGTCTAGGCCTTAAATCTATCCCCCATAAAACCCTTCAGCAAGTGTCCTACGTGAATACAAATACAGCTGTGCTCTATTTAAACCTGTAATAAATTAAGTTTGTGCCACAAATACCAGTGTTTTCTCTTCCAAAAAATCCAGTGAAGACTGGATCTAACTACTGTTTCTCCTGGATTTCAGTTGGAGCTGGAGGGAGCCATAAATGGGAGTTGTTACACTGTGCAGCAGAATTTTGGGGGGTTTGTTTTGTTTGTCAAGCTGAGAGGAATTGACCTGCTCTAACACACACTCTTCATTGTCACAGCAAATGCTGTCCCCTGAGAATCAGGAAAACAGTTTGGGGCTGCATAAAACAATTCTTATCCTCCCCAGCTCTGAAGCACCAGATGACTAGGAACCCCAGCCACTGGAGTCCTGCCCTTCACCGTGGCATCAAGCCAGTTCTGAGCCTCTGCCACAGCCTCATCTGCTTTCAAAGAAGATTAAAAAAAGACTCACTTGGATCAGGGACCGCATGTTGGCAAAGTGTGTGTCCATAGCACCTCCGTTGGGGAAGTTCTGGCTCATCCTCTTCATCAGGTGGGTGAAGCAGCTGTAGGCCAGTTGATCTGCAGACATAATGCAGAACGCTCAGCGCTGCTATTTGTGTGACTTCCTTCAACCAAAATAACTACTGCAGCACCAGGGAAAAACAGGGCTTTCCCCTTTGTTGTTCCCTAACTCCATCACCAGTATTTGGGTGAAACACAGGGCAGTCCCTAACTCTGGCCCTTTTTTACTAGTTCTGTTTCAAAAGAACCCAGCTTGCAGTTGAGTTTCAGCTTCAGCAACTGCTTGAACACAGCTGCTTTGAAAATCTAGTAGAATTTGATGTCAAAGTCAGTGAGCGAACAAGGAATCCCCGAGATACTAATGGCAGCCATTTCAGCAACAGCCACACGTAGAGAAAATACGAATCGAGCTGCAGGTTTGGCTTTCCTGGTGAGCTCGCCCTGGTTAATGCAAACAGCTTCCCAAACAGCATTTCTAAAGAAAGACCTCCCTAAAGATACCACCCTGTTCCAAAAGAAAACCCTTCCTACCATTGTCAAGTATAACCATCAAAGGAGCCAGGAGGTCACACATGCCTTGAACATAACCAACTTCTAGGTGCTCCCACACATAACTGCAGAAAGAAGAACACACAAGAGATAATAGAATTAAAAATCCTCTTGCTGCATGGTGGCCTCAAAAATTTGTCTTTGTCACCTAAAACACAATCCCTTTTGGCAGTTTTTAATAGTCTTGTTGTAGAGTGCTGTAAAAGGTAAAGCTGGAACTTTAGAGAGAACTACTACTTTAAAGAAAACTACAACAATTCAAATCATCCAACACACTGGTATAAAATGATGAGTATTTCTGCTGGTTTTTTTACAGGGTAATTCCTAAAGGCATCTACGAACAATCCACGATGGGGACAGAGCAGTGTGTGAGACAGAGATCTCTCTTGTAACAGGACTCATGCTGTAGGCTCTTCATGTGGTGTGAAAGGGTAAAAGAATGTGATCAGTTGTCTATTTACAGGATGAATTAACTAATGCTGAACTTTTCCTGTTCCTCAAAAGCTAAATATTGTATTGAAGTCTAATTTGATTATGTGAGATCAAATCTTAAGCAGCTGTTGAATGTGCCTCAGAACTTTTTGATACTTCACATTCCCGAGTATTTCACAGCCCTGTGTTGTTTTCTGCTTGGATAGAGAGGACCAAATCTTGCACACACAGAATCACAGAATCATTGTTCATTGATAGCTTGTGAAACCACAACTACCCAAAGCCTACGTCTAGGGTAAGTCTATGGAAAAAAGCACAAATTTTTCAAAGGTACCTGAGGGTTTTTTTGCTTTTGGTTTTTTTTTTTTGTCCCTAAGTGGAATCTTGGGACCTTTTTGGAGTGTTAAAGCCTATGACACTTTCTGCTTTTAAGTGTGTCTAGTTTAATAGCCTTCATGGCAATTTGCATTCCTAGAAGTGAAAGCTCTCTATCGATTCCAGCTGGTCTCTGTGGTCAAAGATGCTGGTTGGATTTGAAGACATAGTCTTTCTGCCTACTTAGTAGATGTCCCTCAACACTGTACCTGGGCCCCTTACAATTCCTGTCATCTTTACAGCACGCCCTTAGAGCATGGATACGTTATCCCTGTGAGCAGGAAACCAAAGCTAATAGTACATGTAGAGAATAGTTGAAGGGGGCTGGTAGTGTCAGTCTCTTGAGGTAGAAAAAATCTTCTCAAGCCTGTGTTCCAAACTTGGACGGCCTGTCATACCCATGCTCTCTAACCTACCTGTGACTCCTTCTTACAAGTTTTTTTACATTCATTACTGAGAATTTTTATACAGACTATTATTTTCAAATTATTATAGTTTATGGATTATGACAAAACCATGAAAAGTAGCTCAGTTTACAAGCCGTATTACCTGCACATGACATTTCGGAGTTTCTCCAGGTTATCGGCAGTAAAATACCAGTAATTCCGATCACATCTCTGGACATCTTTATCAATTCTGTGCAAATTTAAGGCAACAGTGTCCAATAACTCTATCTAGAAGAGAAAAGTTTTAGTTAGATCTGCTGAGTTTAGAGCATTCCCAGGACTTGCTGCAGATTTCCTCTGAGCATCAACAAACCAGAAGTAGTACCACTATACTTTGGGCATATGAGAGCATCGAAATACTCGATTACTGTCAAAAATCCCAGGTGAAATGCATACGCTTTCACTGGGAAATGTTCCAAGCCTGTCTTACTTCGAAAGGGTTATTTCTAGTTGAACAACTTGAGCAGAGAGAGAGAGAGGCAAAAACTGAGCTACTGATCTGTTGACAGCAACACTGAGAGAGATGGTGGAGCCCTGAATCTAGGTTTAGGCTGTGATTCAGTTTCATTAAATGTGTGTTTTAGCTTGAATTAAATGACACTGAAATCTTACAAGTGGTGTGTCGTCCACACCCCACACCTCCCCACAAGCCCCGGAAATTTTTAGCTGCTAGAACTCTACCACATTCTGTTCCTTGCCCTCCCACTGAAAGAGACCCAACTTTTTCTTGCTGTCTTATTTCCAATCCAGCTCAAAATCCAGGTGAAAAGATTTGGATGCAGAAATCCTCAGTTACCATCCCAGCACCTGTAGTTCTAGTTAGGGATTGTCTCATTAAATTCTACCTGAAAAAGAACAAGTCTTTGCTAGAGAAGCAACGCTGTGCAGAGAGATGACGATACTTTATGTTGTGACCTACTGTGTAGGACGCAGCGCAGACAGAGGCAACATCCATTAAATAATCCCCCTGGGAACACAGCTGCTCCTCTGACACGGAATCCTGAGACTGCAGCACGACTGACTTGGCTTTCTGCAGACGTGGCGTGTCTGGATCAGTCCTTTCCGAGTCAGCGCTGGCTTCTTCCTCAGCCCCATCCTCGAAGGAGACGCTCTGCCCATCATCGATACTGGACAGGATGCCCGAGGCCACAGAGTAGTTCCTCGAGGACGGCAGCCCGGAGTCGGGGGAGTCAAACTCCACGGACTGTGGCTCCACGGCAGCGATGGCTGCTGGCACGTCTGCAGACACCACTGTGAAAGGGGGGTCGTCCTGGCCTTTGGGGTCCCGCTCTGCTGAGTCTGTTTCATCTACGGATATGAAGACCTGGGGGTGGGCAGAGGAGAGAAGAGTCAGGGAGAACAGAGAAGCAAGAAGCGTTCATGTAGCAAACAAACCTCCAGCCACGAGACAGGGATGACTACATTACTTCAGTGAACATGATGACTAATTAATAGAGCTTCCCTGCATGCAAATAGTTGAGAGCTCCTCACTCAGCCTTTATACTGAGACTGAAAGTCTAAAAGTAATAGCAGTTTATGATCTCATATCTGTCTCCTATGATGATGTCTCCCCTTTTCATAATCTTCAATTAGCAATGCCGTGGAAAGCAGTGAAGCTCCCCTGCCTACAACACCAACACTAAAATCATCAAAGATATATTGCAATGACCAGAGACCAATGTGCCTCAGGCCTCCGACAATACAATTCAGCTACTGCTGTTTGAAGTCAAGACTGTCCTTCAGATTCTTTCACCATGCAGCCCTTTTACCTCTTCTCTTGCTAAAAGCCTCTTTGTTGAACTATTTTAAGTTTTATTCTCTCTTCTTTTATGCAAATCAGTTAGCTAACTCTTAGAAGTCTGCATAAGTAACAGATGCCCAGAGACACTTTGGGCACACAACTGCCATCTCTCCTGTCCAACAATGTGAAAAGAAACCCCTTTCTTGGCTATTCCAGTTACAGAGGGGTTAATTCAGTCTGCCTTCCTACTGCTTTGCATCTTACCTTAGACTGACAAAGATCCCCTCTCCCAAAATAAAATCACACCCAGCCTGTCAATCAGGGACATGACAGAATCCAAAATATGCTTTAATAGTAGCAATCTTTTGCTCTATGCTGTATTTGAATAAAGGACCCCCAAGTAAGAGATCTAGAAAGCTATTCCTCTACGGAGAAAAGGATCTTCTCTAAGTAGGTGAACCTTAAACCCCTTAGGCAGGTCCTGCTCAAGAACAGCTACAACCTACCACTAACACAGCCCCACTCTTAGCTCTCCTGTGGAGACACCACAGCTTCAAATGGGCTGTCCCTCTGCAGATGCCAGGTCTCCTGTGCTGCCAAGGAGTACCTACATCGTTGCTGATGGTGGAGTCCCTGTGGATCAGTCGCTGGACGTGGCTGTCAATGCTGCTGCCCGACGAGAACTTTGCCAGTGTGGCAGAATGTGATTCCTTCTCGCGCTGCTTTACAATGACCTCGCAGGCTTTCCACTCGGCCATGACCTTCTGGTACCGGAGAGCAATGTCTTCATCCACCTGCAGACAGACAGACAGATCCTGAAACAACGGTCCTCCTTGAAAGAGAGCATTAAAATGAGCAGAAGCCAGGAGGGAGAGGTCTAAAGCAAGTGTGATGTCTCAAACCGAAAGCCCGAGGGCTCCTGCAGCCCTCTTGCCAGAGCACGCATCATGTGGCTGGAGCAGTGAGATATTGTGTATTTACTGCAGGGAATAAACTATCCCTGTAGAGGCCAGAAAAGATTCATCTAAGCATGTGTATACACTACCAACAGCGCTTTGACACCGTTCAGGGAAGAACAAAAGATGTCACTGGCTTTCACATGAAGTCAGATACAATCTGCTGGAGCAATTGCTGCCTCTAATGGGATTATTCCTAATTTCATTACACCTCCTTCCCAGTTCCTTCTCTATTCCAAGTCTAACATAGCCCTTGCAATGAATTCCAGGTGACAGGTTTATAGCCAGCAGCCTGTGCAGAGCTGGATGCTGGGAGAGCCTCCCGAGCAGCAGAAATCCCAGCTCACAGAGCCCAGTCCTGTGGCTGCACTGCGCATGGCCATAGGAATAAACCAGATTTTTGCACTGCTGGCTGCCTCTGGTGACAGACACAGACACCCCCCCTGGGCTATTAAGGGACATGTAGTAATTTTACTACTCTGTCACTTGTCAAGCGCTGAAGAGAAACCGCAGTTGTGAGCTGGCTGCAGGGTCTGGGCTCTGCTGGCTGGAGCTGTGGCCACAGCAGTCATGCTAAGAGCTGCAGGCTGTTTGTCACTCGAGGTAGCTGTCGAGCCATAAATCATAAAATACAACAGTTAGAGGGAGGCTGGAGGACAGCCATGTTTGGGAGTGCCCCGATACTGATGGATGACTGCAAAAATACCATCAGAAGGCAAAGATGATAAATCACCCACGATGACTTCAGTTAAGGACAGGATAAGTTTCCTATACGTGCAAATGTTATGGCTGTTTTCATGTCATTCATTTAATAGACTCCTGCATTCAATGGGAAGCTTTAAACTCCAACAGCACGTTTCTTTGAGGAGTCAGTCACTACTGTTACTTACTACTGGGGTTGAGTAGCTCATTAGAATTCCAGCTAAGTTTTGGAGCACCCCTGTGTCAGTATGGTACAAACTCAGGGGAAAAAAAATCCTACAGGAGTCTGCATACTGTGCAACATATCTTCATGAATTTACTGTAACTCTTATCATACAAATGGACTTAAGTATTTATCTCTTCTTGCCAAATCTCTTATGTTCTAGCTGTATACATGCACGTGCCCTTTGAAGCTGGGGCTGGAATCCAGGAGTTGTGGCTCCAGATCTACCACTCTAAAATCTAAGTATCTATCTGGGTCCTTCTTTCAGTTCCAGACATACCTTCTATTTCTATACATGGATCATAAATCTGATGGTTCATATACCTGTGGAGAACAGAGACAGCAAAACGTGGCCTATGCAAGAAACCTCCAATATCCTATATTTCTTGAAAATGTGAGGGTAAAAAAACAAAACAAGAATGAATGGAGCACCAAATACAAATTAATAAATTCACACTGCATGTAGAAGTGCTGCAATTTAGCCAGATCTCTGCTACTGAAGCTCTGCACCAAATTCATGGAAGTGTTTGGAAGGGCTCTCCCTTTTCACAAAGACAACAGGAGTTAAGGACCCAGTCCACATGGTGCTTCTTTCTTAAGCCTGTGCTGGATGCAAAAAAGGGATGATTGAACAAGTGCCCTGTAGAACAGACGCACTTTCCAGCAGGACACGGCAATGTGCCAGCCTGGCTGGATATCTGGATTTGCTTCTCTTCAGGGGCAGTTTGCCTGGCCTTCGGGAGATAAGGCAACCAGGACTTAGTGCCCTTGGTGGCTTCTGAGGTTCTTTGTCTTCCTCGGATGCTGATGTCATGGGAGGGCAGGAATTTGCCTCAGCAGCGCTCAGCAGAACATTCTTGATGTACACACTACAGCCAGAAAACCTAAATATACATGCCTACGAAGATGACTGGATTCAGGGTGAAGAATCTGGACTGTGACCCAATTGAAGCGTTGCCGTGTTCTCAGCGCTCTGGCTTAGGGCACCCGCAGTTTCTGTTCAGGAAGCGGGGCTGAGGGAAGGGACAACCCTCTCCCGTTTTGCCCGGCTCTATCTGTTTGTTTCCAGCCTGGTTTATTATCAAGCCCTTGCCTGGTAATCACAACAAATGAAAGCACTCAGCAAAGTCAAAAGTTGGTATTGCTATAAAGAGATTAGCAAAGGGAGATAGTATAACTAAGAGATGGGCAAACTGTGGTTTCATTAATGGAAACTATATACTTAATGCCAAGTTTCAGACTGCGAAATAAGGCTGTGACATAACCCAGGCAATTATTCACTGACCAACGTTAGCAGCAGCATGGGAGATATTAAGAAGAATAATGTCTCACTTGAAATTGCACCCTGTGTTTTACAGAGGCACATCTTATTTAAGTCTAGCAAAAGCATAATGAACTTACAAACCGAACCTTCCTCTGGGTATTTTTAGCCTCTAGACAGAAATTCCAAGTACACTTCAGAAGGTACTGCTGGGCTGTTCACAGCTCCAGTAGAAGTCCACGCACGCAGATGTGGCACCACAGAGACAAAGGAGTTATTTCAAAGAGCATTTTGAAGTATAACTCAGCTAACACACCATGATCAAATTACTATCCAAACGTCAATGTCTCCTTATTTTATAAGTGACAAATTTGTGAAAACAGGACTTGCTGAGGGCAAGTGCACGTCACAGGCACAGGTTTCCTGACTTCAATAAAGAATTCCCTTTTAGTGATTTTCAGACATGATAACATGGTATCATAATCCCTCTACTAACATGTGTCTCTCGTTTCCAGTAGCATTTTCCCCTTAGGAATATTAAACAATAATAAAGACTAACTCTTGCTATTCAGAAAACAAAAGCTGTTCCGCAGACGTGACTCAGCTCCCCGGAAAGTGGTGCTTACCTGCTCCATTTCCTTTTTGGCCATGCCGAATTTATAGTGACCCAACAAGAACGGCCATACTTCCTTTCGAATCTCGTGCTGCACCCCACCGTAGTAAACTCTTCTTAGTAATTCCAGTTCCTTGTAATTCTACAGCAGTCAGGAGAAAGGTACGGAAGGTAATACATCTTTTTTTTCCTCTGGCACGCACTTAATGCCAAGTGTGGAGACAGTGAAATGCACGCATGGCACTAAGTCAATTTGGCAACTTGATTCAAGCCTTTAGGGCCCCAGCTCAAATCCAGCCTAATATAAGTTGTCATGCCTCCCATGAAAATAATCTAACTTTTAATAGACTAGAGTCATTATAAGATCAGTTGCTTTGATGTTAACTGATATCTCTGCCATCATGAGAGAAGGAAAAGATAAAAGAGACTGTAAGAATCGACTGACTGTCACTAGAGAGAGGAGTGATCCTGTGCAGATGAGGAAACCCCTGTAATACTTCCTGGGCTCCATTCTAAGGGACACGTGCTCAGCGCAGCACGTGTGGGAGCCAGTAGCGATCGTAACGGCATTCTGTTACTTACCTTCTTGTCCTTCTGATACTTGCTCCAGACCTCTTTAGTCAGCCCCCCCGCAGCGCTGGAGGGTTTGTCGGGGGGGACGATGGTGTGGTTCACGAGGGCAGACAGATGGGTTCGCACGGTGGACAAGTGGCGGCAGTAGGCGAGCCCTGGGGTGGGGGCAGGAGGTAAATGGTCATAAAAGAGCCACCTCCCTTGTAGCAGCAGCCCCTCTTTGAAGATGAAGCTGTGACATTTTAAACCCGCCAGGAACAACCCTGCATGAACTAAACTTGCACTGTACTGTATAAGAATGAAGAATTGCAATGGAGCCAAAGATTAAATAAATCTTACAGAGACTAATAAAATCCAAATAGAGTATTACACTGCAACGTAAAACTAAATTCTCTCTAAGCATCAGTTTGCCCACTGCTATATGCAAACCCCACAGATAATGGGATTATGAAGCTGTGACACTTGAGCCACATCCCCCCTACTGCCCCGAGGTGATGTGACTCACAGCAGTAAATCTGGGTTTGGGCTTTCTAAACAAACATCCCATGGCTTTTAGACAAGCATGTGGATACCACAGGAATGGATATAAGAAGCTTCACTTACATCCATAGAAGGCTCTGGAAACTATTTGCCTCTTCATGCTGTCACACAGCATCTTCAACGGAGTTCTGTGGAGACACGTTAACAGGAGCAGGATAGGTGATGAGGACAGAGATCATCATCACCTTCACGCTCATCCCTGCGACCTACACGCAGCAGTCCTTTCTCTGCACCAAAATTTGTTTAGCCAAAGGACAATGATAATGACAAATTACACTTTTTAAAGCATTTTCCCCAGCAGCATTTTGGCCCAAACCAAATTCACCTGGCACACTTAGCCACAACTGCTGCAGGTGCATTGTAAAGGTCCTTGCCAAATTCAATGAATTGTTGCCCCTCACTGTAATTGTTAATGACTTGTTAAAGAAAATAATTCCAGAGCTGAATTATATTAAACTAGACAAAAGAACTAGATGCAATTTTTCTATCAAAATGTGACCTGAGAGTAGTTTAATAGGTTAGTTTTAATAAACTAAATATCTTGCTGTATAACTCCATCTTTTTATGTTAGAAACTACTTGAAAACTGTTACTCTCTGTCTCTGGTGCTGGAACTGACAAAACCTTCCTGCTTTTAACTGCGGCGCACACCGAGTGCCCGGGTGAGCTCTGCGGCTCTCGCTCACCTGTCGTGGATGCAGTTGCAGCAGCTGGGGACGTCGTAGGGCGAGCTGCCCGTTGAGCAGGAGAGACACGAGGAGCCCTGGCTGCAGTGCTCCAGCTGCCACGACAGCAGGTTCGCCCCGAAGCCTTGCATCTCGATCATTTCGCTGGTGTCTAGGGGAAAAAAACCAAAAAGAACAGCACGCCATCAACCTCTTTAGTTCTTTCCCCCCCTCTTCCTTCTGTGCATCCTGACGGCATCATGCTTTGCTTCTCAGCAGGCTCTGAACCTCGATTCCAAACAGGGGGAGCACCATCCTAGTGAGCTCGGAAATGCTGCTCTCTGAATCTAACCCAGCTGCAGGCTGTGCTCGGGCACTTCCCCAGAACTCAAATCCCTTCACCATTTCCCCCCTTTCTTGCCCATGCACATCCCAGTTCGTGTTTCAGGAGAACAGAGAAAAGGGTGCTGCGGTAACAACTAAACCTGGCGTTTGTGTGATGCTACGGTAATGTTAGTTATGGCCAGGAGAGGCCATCTAACCTGACCTTCTGTTTAATTCAGGCCTCAGAATTTCATTTTGCAGTTCCCGGAATCAGCCACGTAACTGCTAGTCCAGCTAGAGTGCAGGTTGGAGCATAAAAGAAATTAAGACAAAGTGATTCAGTTATTTTCAGAAGGTGCTTCTTCCCCCTCAGAACCAGGCCCTAAGATACGTAACGCAGAAGGACAGTTCAAGTCTTACTAATGTCAACACTGTGTTTATAAAAGTAGGATTCTCTGCAGGAAGGTGTGATCCAGCAGTACAGTGCAGCTGCTCCAGTTATCCCCGCTCCACCAAAGCTATTGGCCTTTTTAACCACCTTCGGGAAGGCGACCCCAAAAAATCCCCAGTTGCCTTCAAAAAGCTTCTTCAGCTCTTCAACCTTCCCAGCTGGCATTTGAGCTCGCGGGTTTTTTTGTTTTATAATAAATAACTGGCCTTTCAGCTCACCCATGATTAAAATTAAGGCAAATGCCGTAATACTGTATGTCACTAAATTAACATTTGTCAGCAAAATCCAGTCCCCTGGGCCGTGCTTTTAAAACATACATTTGTTGGGTGGTGGTAGGGGCAATTCCAAACCATCTCATGCATTTTAAATCAAGGTAGCGTAAAGCATTTTAGTAGTGCCTATTAGAAAGTGGGCAGAGGTGAGGAAGGAGTGGAGTAAAACCATTCGTTAACAGAAAAAGCACAGGCTCATGCGGAAGCAGTCATGTGTGTTTCAGTTCACAAAACAAAGTGTGATGCAAAAATGCTCTTCACCTTAATTCTTCAGGAAGGAGCTGAATGACCCAGTATTTATTGCAGCTTCGCATTGGGTTCAAATAAAAACCATTGGACAAACATTTTTAGATCATTATTTTTTGCCTCCCCTCTACCGACAAGAAAAGTGGGTTTTTCAGTTTTAATTTTTTATTTTATTTTTTAGAGAAACAAGAAAAGAACCCCACAGAACCTAAAGATTCAGATGAAAGGTACCTGAATTAGTGAAGAATTAGAGTGAACAGCATCTTTTAGTTAATTGTAGTGGTGTTATCTGTAACTTCAGCTACATGCAAAAGTCGAGCATGTTGCAAAATGTAAAAGCAAATGGGCAGCAAACCTGCTACAACAGTGTTGTCATTATTGACACGGGAGCTGCTGGAGGGACCACAGCCCACCCACTCCAGTCCAGCAGGAGCCACTACCCGAAGAGCAGACACAGTCCTAACTCTACTGTCCCCTTCAGGATTAAGTAAGCACAGGCAGGTACCTGACAGCTGATCTGGTGGGATAACTTAACATTTCCATCACCTGACTACAGACTAAATTGTGTTTCTTATGCTTTAGATCACAGCACTAGCCTCTTAACATGCGTATGTGGCAGTGTTAGACCTTCTTCCTTTCCATTAGCACCCATAAGCAGACCTCATCAGTTAAGACACACAGAAACTTCCTGAAACAATATCTTTTTTCAAGGGGAACATGGTATTTTTGAAGTTTCTTTCCATCCATACCTTCCAAGAACCCTTTATTAACTTGGGCTGGGCTTTATCAGTTTCTAGGGGCTACTACCTTGGGATAAGTGTGTGGGCAACCTCCAGGAAACAAGGAGGATCTCCTTGAACATGTTCATCTCCCATCTAACAGAACCTGAGCACTGTACAGAGAGATAGAACAATTACTGTGTCCTACAGCCGGTCCCACCAGACCAGGGCTAATACCCATTTTGGAACCAAAGTCATTGCTCTGCTGTTTAAAGGTGTGAGTGTCTTCTCTGGAGCCAAGATACATTGTGTTTTTCTTAGGAATTGGAAATACCAGAAAAAGCACGTTCATGCTAATGTAATGAATGAAAAATATAGACAAAGGCCAAACTTGCAAGCAGTTGCTCTCCTTCCTACTTCCTCTGCAGATGTCAAACTTCTGACAGCTACTTTACAGCCTGGTTACAGAGAAGACTCTGTTTTTGCTGATACACTCCAGTTATTAGGAAGAGGCGGAGGCTGCTGTTCTGATCATACCAGGAGCATGCCAAATTTGGCACATGCACACTACTAGATCCCCAACGCTAACAGATACACTTCTTGAGAATACCAGCTTCACACATCTGTTATGAATTGCTTTAGGAAGCGCACAAGATGACAGATTTTTGGAGGGTGGAGAGTCTCGCAGCTGATGATCTGAAACCCACCTGGCCTAGGAATGCAAGAATGGAATGAAGGCACCCAACTACAGAAAGTTTTTGCCTCTCCATACAATGTTCTCTGCACACTTCTGCTCCCCTGTAGAGGTACCCAAAGTGTGGGAACATGCCTACTTGAGCCATCCCTGGGCTGCTATCCCTACGCTGCTGCCCTGTTCTGTCCACACAGACATGCTCCATTTCTGACTTTGCCCAGCACATCGCTGCACTAACGGTTCACCTCTGATCCTTCTGGATCTCCTTCCTCTGGAAGGAGAGAAGGTTTGTCTGTTCAGCAGCACACACGCTCCGAGGAGAGGGAAGATGCTGTTGTATCCACTTCCCAGGGGTTGTGAGCGTATTCCCAGCCTCTCTGCACAGTCAACTTCACCTCCAGGTCTCATGGCGCCAGTGAAATGCCTTTCCCTGTAATAATGCCAACACTGTTGTATGCACCAGTGGAACGAGCTGCAATAGAGCTCCGGGACACAGGGGGAGGAGGATAAAAACCTTTCATCCTATTAGGAGCTGTGAGGTTCCGAGAGCAGATCATTGATAGCATTGCGTGTAGCTTATCTTCCTCCTCCTCATCATCGTCAACAGAGGCAGAGCGGCTGGCAGCTAAGTGGTGGTAGTTAATAGTTACTGCTCAAAGAAAATAGTGAAAGAGGAGCATAAGAAGAGAGAACTCGACTCTGCGGGAAAGCTCAAAAGGACATGTTCAGCAAAGACAAAGGACTCCAATCCTGCCCTCTCCTTGAAGGCACAAGCTCCTGTAAATGGGTATGAAAAATGTGTTTCTTACAGAAAAAAAGCATGCTCCACCAAACACAGGCCAGCTTTTGATTGTGCACAGGCTGTGTCCCCAGAGCACACATGTCACATCATGGCAATGGTGAAAGGTCCCAGTGCCAGCCTGCAGAGGGGGGGTATGCTTTTTAGCAAAACTCCATGGCAATTCTGGGCTCCAACTACCTTCCCTCCTTCACCATGTCCTTACCAACACTGTGGCCTCTTCCACTCTGAAACCTGTGCCAGATGCATCTGGACAGCAAACGTTCTGCTCCCCAGCTCTCTCTGGCGCTGCAGACACGCAGGGAACAGACCTCGTCCCGAGGAAGCCCGGGGCAGGAGCCAGCTCTCTCTGTCTTGCTCTCACCAGGCAGGTCTGCGCTGGACGTACCCACAGAACCTGCATCCCCTTGTCTCAGGCAAAGGCAGAACATGCTTTTCCTGGTGTGTGCATGAACTTACCTGCTCAAATCCAGAAGCCCTAGTAAAGCATGGCCACCACTGTGGTTCAGTCCCCTGGGGTAAGGAGGGTTCAGTTGAGATTTCTGCTTTTTCAGCTGCAGTAAGTCCCAATATGAGCAGTAAATCCAAATCCCCTGTAAACTTTAGGGTCTGTTCTTCCTGGGAAATTCTTGCTTCTTCACCAAGGGGAATAAAACCAAACATGCTGTTTGAGAACTAGCTCAAATGCCTTCTTGCATGTAAGGAATTTCTGCTCACTGATGACATGAGGTGGTTTGGTTCTTGGGAATTCATTTAGTTTCCTTGGAAGGGCCTTTATTTATCCATTGTTAAGTTCTTGCTTCCAAACCAGGAAAACTTAGCCCAGGGAGCTGTTGGGGTACTTTAAGAGTTGAGTTTATGGCTTTTTTTCCTAATAACAACATTATGAGCAAGCAGTGTGGCCAATAAAAATATCCTCACTTCGGGAGCAAAACTGCTCTTGGCTACTCAAGCAATGTTTTTACTTTTAGTCTCAGTTTGCAAGCCCAGGGGAGTATTTTGAAAACTTCCTCTGCAAAACACAGAGTAAATATAAATAAGATTCCCCACCTCGACTCCATTTCTGCTAAGATAATAAGTTTCACTACATTAAGGAAACCTATAGTGACCTGTACCTGTTGATCACAATTATCACCCAATGAAGTTTTGTGATAGGTTTTTTGGGTTGGTTTTGTTTGTTTGTTTGTTTGTTGGGTTTTTTTTTAAGAAAGCAGAACAAAGGCACTTACTGTTTTCATGCTTGTGTCCTGGATAGATAATTCTGAACACGTAGTCTGTAGAAGTGTCCTCAGCTGGCATCTCCTCCAGGTCCACTGATCTGTTGCTGTTCCGTTTTCGAAGCTTTGGAAATACCTTACCCTAGAGAAAATAATGATTCCATACATTCAGCCACAAATAACTAATAGAGCACAACAAACTAAATACTGCAGACCTTTGGCATCTTAAATCTTAAAACTAAACTTTCAATGTTGGGAGGAGGTGAGGGAGAAAACAACAGTAGAATCACATAAAGCAGGTGGTTTAGGGGTACTTAACACAACTTTTCTCTGTACCTAAACCACAGCTTTTTCTTGTAATCCATAGGAATTGGGCACCAGCTACTTCAATAATCCAAGCCACTGCCAGCAAGTATGTCCCAGTCCATTTGAGCCTCGGTCTTTCTCGTTTGGGTTCATATTTTGATACGATAGCAGATGCCAGTTCATTGCTCAATGGAGGTATGAACAATTTTTATAGACTATCTGTATAAGGATCAGATTGGACTAAATGGAGTTATTTTGCATTCCACTTCATTATAAAGCAGCTGGAAATCAATGCCCAGACTCAGGGGACCAGGATGCTCGTTGAACAAAGACATGAAGATCAGCCCTACCTTGCCCTGTTGCGACCAAAGCGGTGGTTCCAGCTGACCACGAGGCAGAAGACCATTTTCCAGGCAGGAGAGAAACGCGAGGAGGTGACCTCCTTGGGGAAAGTGCAGTGGAGGTCTCTGAGTTCCATCCTGACTCACCAAGACTAACGTCCATCTGCTTTCTGCTGCAAAGGAGGACAAGGGGAGTCCACACTGTTACATCGGAAACTCTATTTTTCGCTCTTACCTTCTCAGTGAATTTTATTCATGATCATCTCTAAGTAGATAGATAAACCTCTGTAAGTCATAATGCCATCTAGGGATGATCTCAGTCCTCTAGTCCTAAAGAAGCTCAAGATACAAGCAAACTGTGACATGCAAAAACATTTAAAGTTATTCTGAACACTAACATAAATAATAAAGGAATAACTAAACTAAGTCTCTGGTGTATGAAAAACTTAACAAAGGACACACAATTTAGAATGAAAATCAACCTAGTGGATATAACCAGAGGCTGTCAGCTTTATTCCTGTGAGAATTAGCAAGTCACATTCCCTGTTGTAAATTTTTCTCATCTATCTTCACTGTCGCTAAAAATTTAGCACAATAAGGAAAACCACCCTGGGCTCTGGATATTCTTTTAAGCATAATAATCTGCCTCTTGTACAATTTTCAAAAGAATGTAAGTGAATTAGGTTCCTAATTTCCTTTTCTGAAGCTGAGGCAACTGGAGCCACCTGGGTAAGGGGGGGTCTCTAGGAGCAGGGGGTGTACAGCGTGGCTGTGCCAGCTCCACTCTGGTAGCCAGGAGCTGTGGCAGCACCACAAGTGTCTGTCATCTTGTGCAAACAACAAAAACCATGTTGTGTATGTGTATGCCTGGCACCCGCCACTGAAACAGCGCTCTCAGTGAAGAACAGCAAAGGCTGTTGTGTTTCACGTCTGTCATTTCATTCCCCTTTTGCTTCGGAACTGGCACAAAGCAGAGCGGTGACGTATCCGACCAGTCGGTGAAACACCAGACAGGCACAAAGTGTCCCGGGGAAGCTGATCAAAGTCAGGCAAACGGACCTGAAATAACCTTGCAACTGTCATCCTCTGCCAGGCAGGATTCTAGATTTTAACACTCATCCCCATATGCCCATAACTAGTTAGAAGTGTTAATGACACTGAGGGAGGAAAAGCAATCAGTCAAGGGGCTCTCCTGCTTACGTATTTTAAAGCAATATACCTAAACTGTCTTCTAAAACAGGCTTAGTTGAAGGTCCTTTAGTCCAAGCGTAACTCAAATCTGACTTCAAATAAAACTTCTACATGTTCTTTGCCATTGCACTGTGATTTTGATTTCAGGCCTGTGGTAAGGAAAGCAACGGGAGAGATGTTTTGTTCCAGATTCCTCTCCCTGCACTGAGCAGAACGGGGTACTGGGAACCGGACGGTCAGGGGGTGACAGAGGGGGGCCCTGGTTACACACGCTCCCTTCTACAGGTCGATGATCCCACCATAGACACGGCTGACAGACCTGCTTTTTCCCCCCCTCTCCTTTCTTGTAGTGGTCGATGGATGCAGGCCCATGCTTATAAAGCCGAAGCTTCTGTGTTTAATACCTGCTGCTGACAGTTTCCCCTCCGCGCTGCTCCGTACAGATGCTCAGAAAAAAAGCCCAGAGAAAAAGCAAAGAACACAGAAAGCAGCTGACAGCTGGAGCAGTGTTAGCAGAGAAGGTCCTGCCAGGCCTTTCGGTGAAGGCATCCAAAGAAAAACGGTTTGCTTCCTTCTGCAATAAACCCCTAGCAGGCACCACGTGAAACGGCAGCAGCATTGACATTCACCGGCGGCAAGGGGCTGTGGGAGCAGCCCATGAGAAGAAGGTTTGTGCTTACGTTGCTGATGGCAGTGGATGCAGACGATCTGGCTGAGCGGCACAATTAATGCGTAGTCCCAGTAAACACTAATAGGGAAGGAAAAAGCACAGGAAACATATATTTTTTTTCCATATTCAGGAGTGCTTGTGGTTCCAAGCACCCAATAAAAAGATTCTCCTAAGTTAATAACTACTTATTAAATTGGGTCAACTAAGTCAAATTAATAGCCAAGTAAAAGGCAAAGGAACTACTTCTCCACAGCGGATACATCTGGCACCCGCCTTTTCATAATCTCCCTCTCCCTCTTCACCTCCCCTTCCCCCCCAGACCCCACACCAGGGTACAGCAATGCCCTGGCTGAGATTAAAACCCCGGGGCACAGACTTCATGACGGTCTCGTAGCTGGGTTCAGGACAGCAGGTTCAGGTCTGTCTTGCACATGTGATTTATGGGCAGCAGCGTGTAAATCTGCTGGGGCTCGAGCTTACGGACTGAACTCTGGAAACAGCTGTTAACCCTTCTGGGAACAACCTCGACAGAGTTTAGCAATAAAAGTCAAGGGTAGAGGGTTTCATTAATGTTCTATTAAAGAATACACATGAAGTTTTAGAAATGGAAAAGTGTGGATTAAGGGTTTGAGAGCACTGTCCTGGGGTTGAGGGAAGCATTCCCTGAGGAGACAGACCTGCCTGGTTAAAGACTTTACCTGTCTTTCTTCTGAAGCAGAATCCAAATTAGATGAATAACCGATCTAACAAAAGACAACGACATTGCAGGTCTCTATTCTGAGGCTGAAATTAGCCATGCTTGCCAAGTGATTTGTGACCCTCTGAAGGGAGGTACTAGAACTGTAATGATGGGGGGTAGCGTTGAGTCTTTTCTTTCAAACACCCGAAAAGCAGGCTTCTGTTTTCCTTTTGAAAAGGCCTTATATTTATATATATATAGAAGTGCATTACAGGACGTTTGGAAAGTTGCTTCATTTGTGGCAAGACAGGAGCAGAACCCAAGCTGTCTGACACCTCAACTTAGGCACTATTCAGAAGCCCTTCAATTAAATCAGCCGTGTTACACTTATGTCATATTGCCAAGAATACAAGAAATAAACACCGCGAATGCTTCCGATCCTTTCCTAAACGCAATGACTACCTTTTCTCCAGCTCTGAATCTCCAAGGGTTCCATTCATCAGCTGATTTGGAGTCCATTTTAATGTCAAACTATCTGCTGACTGATGAAGGGAGAGATACCCAGGAATTGCCTCCAGGTCATCTTTCTGTTCACAGAAGCAACAAACAGACGATCCAGGTGACTCAGGTGCACAAGGGTAATTGTCACATTCCAGTCTTCCTCTGCCCCACAAGTTCCAGAGCAGCGCATTATCTAGGAGCTGCTGAGGGAAACCTTCGCACGAAAAGGATTGATATTTAAAGTTGCTATTAGAAACAGGGGAAAAGAACACAGCATGGTGATGTTTGTTCCTCCCTACAGGCTCCCTTCACAGTTGGCACTGGTTGGGCACTGAAAGCATTTGTCACGTCTTAATCTACCTCAGTATATCAGAGTCAAGTGGGAAGGCAGCACTGTCCTCAGGACAGGATATTAAGCAGGTACTTGACAAGCCCCAGTTATGTTCTTACCTACACTGCTGCCTTCTCAAATCACAGCCAGGCAGCAGCTGCGTGTGTTGGCCCAAAACTCAGTGTACTCACCGGCTGGACCAAGACGTTGTTTTTCCCGTACAAAAGGTGTGTTCGGGAATTCTGGTGCAAAGACTCCACGTACTCTCTTGCCGAAGCAGCAAAGCGATCTTCTGACGTGCTCCCACTCGAATGCCGCTTCCGGATCTAGCACACAGACAAACACAGACACGGCAGATGGGGTCAGTCAGGAACGGCTGTACTGGCAGGCCAGTTAAACAGGAACATCTAGACCAAACTCTGTAGAGTGGAACAACTTCTGGAGCCAGGAGACCGTGCAGAGAAATGACCTGGACTCTTACTCACCCTTGGTCAAGGCAGCTCATAATTTCTTGTGAGCTACCTGGTCAGATCACAAGAGTTAAAAGCCACAGAATTTAGTCCTGGATCTCTGACTTTTCTACATACAGATAGAGAGGACATTTGGGCCCAAATGGACTTCTAATCTGTGATAAATAATCATGTGATTTCATGGCTAACTGGGGAGGTCCCAATGGACTGGAGGGTGGCAAATGTAACACCCATCTACAAGAAAGGCAAAAAGGAGGATCCAGGAAACTATAGACTTGTCAGTCTAACCTCAATACCAGGGACGATCATGGAGCAGGTCATCTTGAGTGCCATCAAAACCCACATAATGGGCCACCAGAGGATCAGGCCTAGTCAGCATGGATTTATGGAAGGCAGGTCCTGCCAGACGAACCTGATCTCCTTCTACGGCAAGATAACCAGATTATTGGACGAGGGAAAGGCTGTTGATATTGTATACATGGACTTTCGAAAAGCATTCGATACTGTCCCCCATACAATTCTCATGGAAAAACTGGCTTCACACAGCCTGGACGAGCATATGATCCGCTGGATCAAGCACTGGCTGACTGGAAGGTCCCAAAGAGTGGTGCTCAATGGATTTAAATCCCGCTGGCGGCCGGCCACAAGTGGTGTGCCTCAGGGCTCAGTGTTGGGACCATTTCTGTTTAACGTCTTTATTGATGATCTCAATAAGGACATAGGGTGTATCATCAGCAAGTTCGCAGATGACACCAAGTTACGCAGGAGTGCTGATTCACATGAGGACAGGGAAGCTCTACAGAGAGACTTAGATAGATTGGACCATTGGGCCAACATCAATGGGATGA
>JAOXNO010000007.1:3948926-3959445 GCA_028565335.1 Limnodromus scolopaceus
TGCTTGCTCATTGTC
The DNA here is from genome assembly GCA_028565335.1 of Limnodromus scolopaceus. NCBI lineage: Eukaryota > Metazoa > Chordata > Aves > Charadriiformes > Scolopacidae > Limnodromus > Limnodromus scolopaceus. The sequence goes on from JAOXNO010000007.1 coordinate 3,948,942, forward strand.
ATTTTGCTGTCTACCAGGACCCCCAGATCTTTCTCTTCAGAACTTGTCTCCAGCAGGTCCACCCCTAACCTGTATTGGTGCCTGACATTCTTCTGCCCCAGGTGCAGGACCCTACACTTTTCCCTGTTGAACCTCATGAGGTTCTTCCTCGCCCAAGAAGGAAGAGCCTGCAAAGCCTTTCCCAAAGTTTCGCTTTTTGGATGCACATGGACACTGCAAAGAGGGCAGAAGCCCCTGCCTGTGCCCCGCTGAAGGCCCCAGCTCTGCGAAGTGCTCTTGGCTGCCCCAGCTCCCCAGGTCCCCTGTCCTTGCTGAGCAGACCGGGCAACAGAGCTCATTGCACTCACGTTAAACACATCCGCTAGAAATGAGGCAGCTCCTTGAAAAACATCAAAATGCTGGTTTCAAAGATGAGACAGTGTCACTAAGCAGTCTGAATTGGCTCTGTACATCTGGAGTAAGGGATACCCTAATCTGGTACATCTCTAGCTTCTGTGAAACCTTCTGTACAATTTTTTAGATGAAAGGGGGAAAAGAGAAGAAATATTAAAAAGTGAGTTAATGAAAGGTCTTGACTGGCCGCATAAAGGAGACCACTTGGAGAAAATCAGTCCTGTGAGGTTCATGATGTGAGCTAGACACCCTTGAAGACATAAAGAACAACATGTGGGTAACCTTGTCTTGGATCATTAATGAGTCAGGCATGTTCCATTATGTATGAAGCCGACTTAAACAGGTTTTTAATTCTTTGCTTATAGCAGCATATTACTGTCCGATCTAAAGAGGGACAACCACACAGAAAAAGGAAGGCTTAGCAAAGCTGCAGGTAGTTTTTGGACAAACACAGTAAACATAATGCACTGAAAGTGGAAATCCTGCTTGCTGATTGCCGGCGAAGACACGTTCAGTAACTGTGGAGACAGACAGAAGAAAAGCTTCCTTTATCTCCCCCCTTTCCCTCCCAAATGTAAAAGCGGGGAAGGGTGAGTATTCCTGGGGAGAACACGACCAGCCACAATGACTTTGAGGGGCGGTGGTGGGAGGATGCAGGAGGAGAGCGCAGCGTCCTCCCCGGCCCGCAGCGGTCCCTACGTCACACCATGCCAGCCACCGTTACCACGGAAACGGCACCAGATAACCCGGGCTGAAAACATCCCCATCCCGTTCCTAACAGAAACAGCTGGTCTGCTAAAGATGCTATGAATTTCCACAGAGCTTGCGTCATTTCATTATACTCGGATCGACAACACAATGCCGGTGAAGTTCACTCGATAGCAACCTGTAGCCCAAAGAAATTTGGAATTTTTATCCCAGAACCACAGAGCTAGATCTTTTAGAAATCAGAGAGCATGAAAGAGTAACTGGAATGTAACTAGGTTATAAACTGGGTTGAGAACAAACACAAAAACATCTGCATTCATTGCCTCCCCACGAGGATGGAAACGTCAGCGCTGTTTTCCTTCCCTCAGATGACACAGGAGAAGAGCACAGATTGTGAGCAGAGTCACTGTGGTTACAACAAATCTCTCACCCTGGATGAGGGGAGCCGATGGGCACAGAGCCATTATTCCTCCTGGGCCAGCAAGGGTGGGATGGAACTGGCCCAGGGCTGGAGAAGGACAGTTCCTTCAGGAGCTTGTGAAGGTGAACTCACAGCTTCATCCTCTCCACTCAGCAGGCTGGACAGGTGGCACCGAGACTGTGTCTCCTATCTCAATGCCTCCATTTTCTGTGGTCTCATTAGGGTGATCTTGGGGCAGGAAAGGGCCCTCCTACCCATCAGAAGCCAACGTATCTCCATCCAAGATAAGGTCCTCTAGACTTGTCAATGAACCCTACACGCCATGAGCTGCTCTTGTCCAACTGCATGCTATGGTTTGAATCCAGGACCAGAGAGACACATGTCAAGGGCCAGACTATGGGGAAACCTATTCAGGCTCAACACCCTGCAGCAATCTTACACGGAAAACTTCCTTCTGCTGAACAGCGGATGCTCCCAAGCTCTGCTCAGAGAGCCCAGCACGGGGCTGAACACTGAACACCGACTCTGCCATCTCAGCCCTGGAGCTTCTGGTCCTTACAAACCCCATATGCTGTACCAGAGAGACACCGAAGGGTGTGGGAAAAGCGGCACACACTACTGAATCGGCACCTTCAACAGTTAGGAGCTAGGAGAATGAAGAAATTTTCAGGCACTGATGCAGACAGGCCCTGAAAATCAACTACCATGGATTTAAGATGCTCTTGCTAAACCCAGCCTTGCAGGAGAGTAAAATGATTCACAAGAATTCTATATTTATAACAAAGATTCACTGAAAGTGACTCATGCACTGAGCCAATCCAATTTTAAATAGAAGGGAAAAACCTCTTGAAGAGGCACACGAAACTGTAGTGGGGGAGGGAAGAGAAGTGCACAGACAGGAGAGCCCCAGCCAGGAGCCGTTAGCCAAAGCAACTGGAAACGGTTTCTCCATTCAATTAGCTGAAGTGATGGCAGAACATTCAGCTTCACCTACTTCTGGTTTAGAGTTAATTAAGTCCTACATTCACAGCAGCTGCCGGCTGGAATACTTCCTTGGGATAGGTAGGATTGCTGGGCAATAATAAGGCAGCTCATGGAGAGTTATTAGTTCTTCAGACCCTACAGAATTCAGAACACAAAGCCAACTGCAATCACAGTGGGAGGAAGGGAGAAATATTAAGAAGATGTTACAGTATTCCTAATTTTGGCCAAGCAGATTCTAACAGAAATAGCTGCCGCCCCACTACCCCTTACATCAACGCTGCAGCACATCTCACAGAATGTCATTTCAAAGACAGAGGAGAGACACACGACGCCAGGAGCTCCCCAGATCAAACCGCCATCCCACAGCATGGGCACCGGCTCAGGGCTCCTCCACCTGCTCTGAGCTTGGGACCATTTTCCTCAGTTACTTTTTCTCCTCTGTATAGTACAAATATACAGCAGATAAAAGGGGAATATTTAACATAACCACAACCTAAATGGAGGAAACAGCTACAGTCTTTATTAATAGCAATAAAACATCAGCCAGAAAATGTGGCCAAATCTTGCATTCTTGCACTGAATATGTAGGGATGAATAAATTCTCCTGAGCTGTAAGTAAGAGCTAACTGGGGAGCAGCAAGCAGGGAGTGAAAGATTAGCCTTGCATACGTAATAACCGCTCACAGCACAGCAAGTTGGAATTTCAGTGTTGCCACAGGAAAAGGTTACTGTTCCCTGACTTTGGCTTTCAGTAACGTGTCAATACTTTTTTGTCTACACACTCCACTTATCTCCAAAGCCAGATCTAACTTTTACTCGTCTTAACTTCTCCACTGTCATCAACACATGACTGGGTACGCTTGGCTGCCAAGGCTCCATTCTGTGAAATCCACAAGTTTTCTGACTAGAGAACAGCCATCATCTTTCTCAGCATCGCTCCCAGTTAAATCTTCAACTTGAAGCACGAAGAGAAAGCAGCCAAGAATTCAGAGGCCAACATACATATTTACAATTGTACATAGCTTTAATTCTCAGCAGCATCATACGTATTTACAATTGTACATAGCTTTAATTCTCAGCAGCATCTTGCTGTGATGTTTCCCCACACACCAAAGTCTGATGAACAGTGTTAAATTTTTATTTGCCCTAGTAAATTATGGACTAGATTTCAGAACTGTTGAACCAGCATTCAACCATTCCTTCTCAGGCACTGAATGAAGCGGCAAAGTCTCCAAAGGAGTACTTGGTGTGAACCTTTGGGAGCTGACCTCTACTGGGAATCCAGCATTGGACCGTCCTTTACCCACTCCCCCACCCAGGGTCTGCTTCACTCCACCATCACAACACACACATCTGCCAGCAGAGAAAACACATTTCTATAGGAAAAGTGAGATTACGTAGCGTTAGCTCTTTCATTTGTCATTTACCACATAACGCGATGATGTGACTGCTGTCTTCATGTACAAATTTCCGGGTGACAGCTTCTTCCATGATCTGCTTTACCTGAAACAAATAAAGAGAAGTGACTGTAAGATCCCAACACAAACCAGCCCAGCACTTGGGAATTCCAGTTTCAACCTTTGCTTGCCCTTTCCCCATCACCAAAAGACTAACAACCCATGCAAGTTACTCTTTGCAGGGAAGGAAGGACAAAAGCATTTAAGAAAGGAGCAACTTTTCATGGGATGAGGGAACCTCTGGCAGAACAAGGACAGGTCTATTTGGGATGCGCCCCTGTAAAAGGCTAGATTATTTCAGAGTGCCCTCCAGAGAACTTCTCCAGCAGAAGTTCCAAAGGGCTGTGCAAAACTTTTTATATGATTCATCCTTGGCCTTCCTGTACGTAGTTACTTCTGCTCATGAAACAAGATTATGTATTGCCGTGTCCGCTTTCCACTTGTGGCATTCTGCTCTCTTTCCAGCACAAAGAACCCCTGACTACCCAGGCGTACATCCCAAGGGAGGTTCACAGCAGCCTCTCCCCCATTTGGGGACTTTCCATGCCACATTAATTACAAATGATGCTCTCAAAGCTCTGCTGCAGCAGACGCTGTACAAAAATAATATAGCACCTACAGAGAAGAGAGCGCCTTCAGTTTTCACTTCTAAACACAAATGAACAATTACAGCAAATAAAATTATATTTATCACACTTCTTACTGATTTAAAGGAAAGTTCCTCTCCAGTTTCAAGGCTGATGTGTCAAAGCCCCAAAGGGAATTCGTTTCAGATAACTGACTTTCAAAAATTAAAGAAGAAAACAGGGAAATCCTACAACTGGGGTTGTGAGGAGAGGCTGCGGTTACGCTCCTTTCACCTGCTGGCTTATTCCTCCCCGAACGGCTGCCTCAGCCTCAGGCCAGATGAAACCTATTTGCCTCAACCAACTCATTTCTCAGACACTCATTCCTTCCTGGCCATGGAGCGCTTGCTTTCCCAGACACAAATCCACAATCATTTTTGGTTTCTCTCATTTGTGAGCTATAATTACAGGGTTTGGACACTCTGCCTAAATAAATGACATCATTTTCAATACATGAAACAAGTGCTACTATAGCAGAAGATTTAACAAGATCCTCTCTTCTTCCAACATTTTTTTTTTTAACTTGAAAACAATTTTTACAGCAGTCCTGGAATCCAACAAATAGCAAATTATCCAGCAGGTAACCACTGTCTGGCTACTCTTTAGCACCAGTGCCAGCAGCTTGGCCATACCAGCTTTGTTCGACCCGAGCACCAGTGCAAGCTGTAGAGCAATGTCCCCACCAGCATGCCGTGGGGGCCAGGTCTACGTGCCACGGGGATCTCCAGTCACGCTGGTAACTGGGCACTCAGCTCTCCTTAAGCCGCATCTGGTACTCGAGACAACCAGTTTAAGGCTCGCTGGGTTACCACTTCTTCACAGCTCTGACAGGTCCAAAGGTCTGAAGCCTTCGCCCTCGGTGCTGGAAGCAGGAGAAGCTGCAGGTGGGATGCTCCGTGGACAGCTGGGCTCTGCTCTTGCACTGATGATACGGCAGCTGCCTTCTCCAGTTTGGAGGGCTTCCTCCTCCAGTGAGATCATTTGCGAGGCCAATTCTGGATGCTGTTATCAAGTGTGCCTCCCCCCTGGTAATCCTCTTGAGGCCTCCGTGCCCACCCCTACACCCCCACCCCGTCTGGCAGCTCCAGCACTTGCTGCACGAGCCTTTCAACACATGGCGTTCTCGCCCCGAATTCTAGATCAAGTTCATCTACACAATTTGAGCTTCTTATCAAACAGGAGCCCTCTGGGTTGCAAAGCAAACATTGGGGGGGAAAAACAGCGCAAACATGTAAGAGGTTTTGAAAGTAGAACATGTTTTAAATCTGAGGACTTCAAAACAAGTCTTTTGCACTTTATAAATTCTGGCTCACTGTTCACATACTGAGGCTTGACCGTATAAACTCCTAACAAGGCAAGTTGTTTTTTTCCTGTGGCATTTCTGAGATGGCTATTAGATCTTTGGACCTTATAGCAAAGCAGTGGAAGATGGGAAAGTAAGAGAGCATCAAGAAGCAAAGGTGTGAGAGGGTCTCATGGATGGGATCTCGCATAGGAAGCATCTGGATTACCCTGTCTATCCAGTGATCCCCTTCTCACATTTTTATTGGCATCACTGTGGATTTACAAGCTTGATGTCTGTTTGTCCTGGCAGGGACGCAACAACACTTCTTCCAAACCTCACCTAGAGGTTTGAAATCACCTAGATAATGGCACCTTGGCAGAGCACAGCTGAGCAAAGGGAAGAGGACAGGACAGCAGCGCAGCTCTGCCTTCCTAAATTCCAGCTCGGACCCTGACCTGCATTTTCACACGTGGGAGGCAGCACGTTCCGGCAAACACAGCCTGCAGTGGAAACGCGGAGCCACTGCCATCCTCTGCCTCCAGGCCAGCTCCTCTCTGTGCCTTGGCCAACCCAGCTGTGAAAGAAGGAGACTGACCCAACCCTTGCAAGCTGTTCTCATTACACTGGATGAACACTACCAAATGAAAGGCCTGATTTACTAAAAGGAAAAGCACCTCGGAGTGCCACTAGCATTAGTGTGGACAGAGGAGGAAGCAGGAGAGCGCTGCACCGGAGTCAGTCGTGCACACATGACTCAAGTTCACGGACACGAATTCAGGCACCATCCAGCACTGCAGGCTGTGATTTCAGTCTCAGCTCCCCAGAGAACGGTAACTGGAATTCAATTCCTGACAACAGGGAGGAAGAAGAGTCATTTACCAGGAGCAAGAGCTCTGGAGCTCAGAGGCCAATTCACTGCTGCCACACATTTCCCAGGCGTACCCCAATCATTAGTCTTTATTAGCTCAGTGTGTTATTTAGATCCCAGTCTGTAGCCCAGGAACAAAAAAAAAAAAAATAAAGCATACAAAAAATTAGAAAGAAAAAAGTTTCAGATGCAGTAATCAACCCTACTTTTACACAGCACGACCATATGGTCAGACATCGGCAGACTCGGAATCCAGGACCTCCAGAGTGAAGCAGAGCAGACAGGCAATCGGTGTCTGTTCCCAACTGCCACCGAACCCAGAGCAACCTCTGCACATCTTCTGGATAGTCAGTGAATGTTATTAGAAAACATTTTCAGGGCAGAGACAGTGGATGTGAAGATTCAAAAGCTGAAATGCAGTGTTCTTCAATCCCACGTCATTCCTCACTGCCACGTAATTCAGGGACGCTCCAGGCAAGGAACTAAATCAAATGTTTCTGATCAAATGGAACACAAGCCGTTGTTTTGGGTTTTTTTTTCCCCTTGCAATTTTGTGCAGCTCTCTTTGTGGGAAATCATGCTGGTGTGTCTCTGCGTTCTGGGGAAGCACTTGTCAATGAAGCTTTCGAGCACAAGCCTACACAGACACCCACTCGCAGATACTAGCGGACCTGACCAAACTGCAGATTAATCTCATTAAAAGAAACATCAACAGCCCGCCCCCCCGCATTCACCCACCCGCCCGCACAGGTAGAGAAATCTATTCAGCCTGCTGAGCTGCTCTTTGTGCAAGGGACGGAGGGCTGCCACCTCCAGCCGGAGCCAGCGCTGCCAAGAGTCCTGCTCAGGGGGGAGGGAGGTGGCCGAGGCGTGATACAGGCTCCCTCCATTTCCTTAGAAACATCCTCCCCTTCCCTGGAAGATCGATACAGGATCTACTGCTATTAACCAGGCTGTTCATTCACGCCTGCCAGGAGGCACAAGGATGCAGAAAAGCAGCAAGCGGAGCATCGACTCCCATGGGTTTTGGTCTCCCCGTGAGCCAGCAGCACCGCACCAGGGGAACCCCAGAGAGACCAACCACAGGCTCAGAAGACATCCTGCTCTCCCTGGAAAAGGGAACAGGCTCCCCGTGCACCATGTTCACTGACCACTGGAGAGCAAGGATGGGAAAGCTCTGCCTACCCAAGTAAAGACAGGAGGAGTGAAGAATATCCTGGTGATAGCACTATCCAGGTAAAGCAAAGCTCCTCGAATAGGAGCTGCTCAGCCTTTGCATGATGTTATGATGGATCACTGCTCTGACTTCCTCCTACAACATACAATGTCCAAAAACTTTCAGAAGCAGTCAAACACCAAACATAGGTTTTGTTTTGTTTCACCAAAGAAAAACACAAGAGAAATGTGTTTATTTTTTTAATTTCCATAAGGAAGTTTTTAAAATGGAAATAAACTCCAATTTTGCAGCAACCTGCTGGTACAAGAGATCAGTAAAATGAAGACCACTAAGACACGACATACACCGACTATATACGAACTTATTCACAAGCCCAGGGCTGAAGAGACCCACAGAGGTTGCCTTTCCCATCCCTCTGTTGAGTTCCCGGTCCACTCCAATGAGCACAGGCAGTCAGGACCTGCCCTACTGCACTTTGGCTAAGCTCTAATGATGGTGGATTTCCGACCAGGGCGGACCCACCTCATCTCAACGTAGCTGCAACCTTCACAGCTAGGAACAACCTTTCAAATGGGCACCGCTCTTTTGGGATACAGGTTGCAATGCTTTCCTCAACCACGCGTCATGATGGGACACTGGAGAAGCACCACAGGGACAACGCAGCACCGGAGGCAAAGAACAGTGTTCATAAAATCCTGGAATAACCACGACCATGGTTAAAACCCACAGCATTCTTTTCTCAAAGGAGAAAACCTTGTGTCCAACATCCATGCCTTCTTTAGCTTGTGTAGTTACTGTTCATCTCATTCACCGATCGCTCCTGCTGCACTGACTCTTTGGTACTCTCAATGAAGAACTGGGTGGTATAAATACAAGCTGTTAAATAAAGTACTATATTTCTGCTCAGAAGCAGTTGCAATTGTGTTTCTGAAAGGCTCTGAAATTTTTCAGGGTGAAACTGCTAAGGTTATTGTTATCCTGTTTGTTTCACAGCTAGAAAGAGTGCCGTGTTTAAATCCAGAAATCGCAAAAACCCTCAATTTCAGTGGGTACAAGGAAATGACCAGAGAAAAGCCTGGTTTATGAGTCTGCTTGTCACAACAGATTTTCCTGCAGAGAGAGATAAACGTTTGAAACGTGAACTTATAAGCAGCCTCAGCATGAATCCCGGTAGAGTTAAATTTTCAAAACACATTACACGTCCTCTTTCTATTAGAGCCAACAAAATACATTCTTTACCAGTGGGAATTGAAAGTCCATCTGAGAAAAAGCAAACAACATTAAATTTTCCCAAAGGAAAAATGCAGAAATTTTTGCTGAGAGACAAAATACAACAAAAAAACCCCACTTTGCACCAAGTGACTTTGGAGACAACCATCTTATATTGTGCAAAGGGAACTGTATTTTAATAGGCTTGGTGTAAACAACATACAAAAATAATATGCTTACTCTGAACTCCATGATATTGAGGTAACGTGAAAATAATTTAATGAGAGGAAAAGCCTGGGTTTAAAGGACAAGGGAAGGATCACTTTGGGAATGGACATGGAGTAGAAAAGTTTTCAGAATAAGACCACCAACACACAATGTGCATAGCTGTACAAGAGGCTATGTGAAAAGTCACACAGAATAAAAAATGAGATTGAAAATTCTATCGGAAAAAGTTAATGACCATTGTTAAGGGCAGCATAACCTGGTGGTTGGTACACCAGTGGTTTGCATTCAATTTCTGGCTCCACTGATTGATTATGTAAAAGAAATGTAAAATCTCAGTGTCTCCAGCTGCCTCCTGATACCATGTGTCTTACCGTGAGCAGAACAGCCGGGGTCCCCTTCCCCGGGTCTGCACAGTGCACGGGCGAGAGGTGTTACCTGAACGGGCAGGCAATCACCAGAGAGCTCTCATAACTGCTTCAGGATGGAAAGCTCTGGGCTACCCCCAAAAAGCCAAGCCAATATAAATCCTCTGAAAGAGCATTTGTGAGGATTTGGAGAAAAAAAAAACAACAAACAAATCAAAGACAAAACAAAAATGCAGATGACATAGAAGGTCTGAATAACACTTTGAAGCATTATTCAAGTAATTTAAAAGCTAGAGTCCAATTAAAAAACATTTTAGAGACTTTAAAAACAAATTAGCCTCAGATTTTTTAATTATATATCATTTGTTCTCCTTGGCTGGAGTTGGCTTGGATCACGAAAATCCATTTCACTCTCAATCTTGTGCATTAGCACAAGATTGCAATGTTCAGAGCTGGAAAACATTTCTCAAATTTATTTATATATTTAAACATTAACCCAGGAGAGCAAGCGCATACACTTTTAAATCAAACCTCACACTATTGTGGCTCAAAGGTCCTAGCTTAAGCTAAAATTTCTAAATGAAGCGGCAGGTTCCTGGCTGCATTAAGCAGCAGCGTTCAGCTGGTGAGCACGCAATGGTTAACACCTGCAGCCAGGTGCCGGCTGGGTCATTCCGGGACACGGTCCTGCGATTGTGTGTACGTGTCTGTCCCTGCTCCACCACTTCCACTCTGCCTGCACTGACTGAAACATCTGGTATTTTCTGCTTTCAACTCTATAGC
>JAOXNO010000007.1:3965148-3984516 GCA_028565335.1 Limnodromus scolopaceus
CACATTCCACAAATACCAAGTAGTTATTTTACACTTTTTAAGAGTCTCACAACCCAGATGGTTCTCAAAACAGTTTGCTTCCAAGATTAATTTAATCTAAATTCAAATCAGAAATTAATACTACTTGTTGGCTATGGGAGACAGGGAAAAGAGAACCAACTAAACAAAAACACAAGCTCTTCTCTGCTTCTTACAGCATCATAGTGAATCCTGGGAGTACAGAATCCAACCATGGAATATCAGATCACAGATCTGACCCTCATTCTCTTTCACGCACTCCTTCCCATGCCAGTACTCCCCAAAGAAAAGAAATGTGAAGATGACATTTTTCTGCTTGTAACTAATTTTAAACACAATTTTTGCAAGGCTACCAGCGACACTTACTTAACCTGTTAACATTCATTATGATAGTAACAAGAAAAAAAACCAATATACATCATTTGTTAAGAAACCAAAGTGCCAGGTATGAATTTTAAATGGCAGTCTTATTTGCTACAAGATGAAAAAAGTACAAGAGAATGAATCAAAGCTATTAAGTACAGCACAAAGCCTCTATTACTGCAGGCTCTGCTGGTAGCTTCAAAGCACCCACTACAGTGTAATTTAAATAGTATCAGTGGAGGGAAAAAAGAAATTAAAAAAAAAAATCCACATCACACTCTAGTAGAATTAAAGAAAAAAACCCACAAAGTCTTTGTCAAAACTAATCTCAGCAGCTGTATTTTCACTGGCACAATAGAACAACCAGCTGGAAAACAACAACTTACAGAAAGCAATACAAAAAGAAAAGAGGTTATTAGACTTTTAAAGAGGCCTTTCACAAAAAGGCAGGTGCATTACTGTGGCAACACTACTTCCTGAATGTGAGGAGAATTAAGTGAGCACCTGCCACATGTGGAGGTCTGGCAAGGCAATCAAATCCTGAAAGTTTGAAGCCATTAGTGTTTTCTTACGAAGCCTCAACAATGTCATTTTCAAAAGCCTAATTGGAAAGTGGAAATAATTTTTTTTGTTCCCTCCTCTGCTTCTATTACTACCAAACCATCTACCATCTTAATTCTACTTAGGACTTCACTGTATTAATTTGGGATGATTTTCTTGTCAGGCTTTTGCAGTAATTTGCTTTAAAACTTATAGTAGACTTGGCACTGGTGAAAGCAGTTCAAGACTCATCGTGGTGGAATATGAACCTTCCATGTTCATGTGCAATATGGGAACATAAAAGCAGTTGTGGAGCATGTTCCACCGCTGTCACATACCCATAGCTGCCAATGAACAGCCATCAAGTAATAACCATGTACGAATGGTAAAATTTGAACCTGTAACTTACAGCTGAAACATACAAGCACATTTAAAAATAGTAACAACTTTTTCATACTAAACTTGAACCTTTTTCCAGACACACAATTTGCAGAGCAGCTTTGACTCCAACCTTCTGAAAGGCCCTTTAAAACCAGGACCCAGCCAAGCACTCAGAACAAGAGTGATTATTTCAGTTTAAAATTCAGGATAAGCTACCTTTCTCCTGTGTCCAAAGCCTCTTGCAGTTTCACATTAGAACAAGATTTTTATGACTGTTCTTCTCTTTCCACTTCAACTTCTATGCTCTAGAAGGGATTCAGAACATGAAACTCGAACTCACTGCTCAGTATGTGAACATTATCTAGCATTTAGTTTGTACTTCCCCAGTCACTGCAGTTTTTCCTCTGCTGCTTGAGAAATTTAACATCAAATGCACTTTTGGGCCAAAGGAGGTAATGAATGTAAAACTAGTTCCCCAGGTTGCTATTGTTTATATGAACAGGATGGCACTATCACAAGCCTAACCAATGGCAACCCTGCCACAATCTGCTCCTGAAGTTTTCTTACTTGAGGAAGTTTCTTCCTTCACCACAGCCATTTCTCTATCTCCCAAGACAAGTCATTACATATATATTTATATTTTCAAAGTTTTCTCATTTTTCCAAGGGGAGATTTTTTGGTGACTTGACTCTTACCTCTTTGGAAGAGCTTGCCTTAGAATTACTGAGTTTTAAAGACAGCTCTCTCAGAACACAAACTTTTGCATGTGTAGTGGGGGAAAGAGGTGGGAGAAATCACGCGTGCAGTGCATCTGCCTATTGGATAGCTAACCATTTCTTCTGGAGGTTATCAGATGTAGTGTTTACTAAAAGTAGCCATGTTCAAGTTCTTTCCACCCCCTCTTCAGTATCTTGATTTAAAAACTGGAAGTTCCATTATACAAAACCCTAAGAGGGCAGGTATCTGCAAAAAGATTTTCCAATCACACCATCTCATTCAGGAAAAGCAGTACTTCTCATGGGAAGTAAGAGAACTGGCGAGTCATGAGATATGCAAGAGCCACCACAAACTGCCAGAATGGGTGCTCCGAATTCCTCTCCTCACGTGGCATGAAAAGGGGCCAGTCTGTATTTAAAGCACACAGTGCAAAATTAACATTTTGCAAAATTAGTTCTCAAAGCTCTTGGCCTTTAGTGTTGCTTTGTGCGCACAAATGCCCATTTGCTTCTCTAGGGAGCTGAGAAGCCAAATGAAGATCAATCCAGAGTCCAACTGGTCCCTCCCTACTTGATCTCCCTCAAAGAATATGAACAGAAGCCTTGACACCGAACCCCTTCTCCTCAACTGATGTGCTAGTGGCCGAGCTGACGGTCATCGTAGGTGCTGTATCTCTTCACGTGGATTCGGCGCACTCGGTCACGGAGTTCAAAACCCTCATCATCCTCACTGTGAGATGCCTGGCTTCGGCTTCTGCTTGTGGCTTCCAGCAGAGAGTTGTCAGGAACCCGTGGTGTTTCATATAGTAAGACATTTAGCGTTTCCTCATAAATTCGTGCCTCAGGAAATTCAACCTACAAAAAACAGCACATCTTTTTCCTGATCTATATAACATGACTGGAACACATGCCCATAAGTAAAAAGATACGAGCCGTAAAAAGACAGACTATAGAGAGAGCAAAACAATTGTAAATGAGAAAGATTAGCAAAGCAGCCTAATTCCTAGTAGAGCATTCCTCCCACCACCAGCTTGCCTACCTTGCCTCTTCTTTTAGATTGTTCTAGAATGGAATACAGTATTTCTGACTCTTAAGTGCTAATGTTGGACTCTGGGCACCTTACTCGTACCACTGCAAGTCAGAAGGTAACTCCTCAAGCTAGGGAATATCTGTAGATTTATCATGCTAATCATTATTATTTTTTCATGCATGTAACCCATCTCTTTAGGACATACTATGCTTGAAAGCAAGTCTTTAGGTAAGCTTTGCAAAATCAGAGGCAGGAAGACCATAAGAAGAATCCCTGGAAATGTCGGGAAATCCAGATAGGCTAATTACTGGGAACTTCTTTTTTGACAGATATTCTGTAGTTTTGCACACAAAAGCAAAATGATAATAAAAATATCGTGTTTCTAAAGAGTGTTTGTGCTGAAGTTTCCATTTCACTAATTTCATCCCATCCATTTCAGTTACTCAGGTTGGGACAGATCAGTTTCAGTCTTCTCCTTTTTGGCATGTATTTTCCAACACTCTGGAGAAATTTATACTCCCAGACACAACCATTTAGTCCAATTAAATACAATGATTACATCAGTGCAAGTGAAACACAGTACAAAGTAACTGCAATGAAGTGAACTTATGTAGGTGTAATTATGAGCAGAATTAGATCTTTACTTCATTCAATTAGAGAAGAATTTAAAGGCATTTACATGCTTTAGGGACACAAAGTCAGCTTTAAGAGACTACTGCTAAAATGCACATGCTTTCAGAATTACCATTCCCAGTCTTTCCTTCTTCAAATCTGCTACCATTATCGAGTCTTCTCTGAATTCTATCTAGAATGCAGGATCTTTTACCAAGACACCAGCTCATCCTGCAGCTCCCTAAGCAACAAGCCACCGTACTCATTTTGATGCCACTGACCATCAATTCCAGCCAATATTCAAGAGAGCCGGTGTCAAAGCTTTTCCAATAAGTGATATTGCTTGCCCCTAGCAATTCGGCTTAAGTTATACAAAATCTGTACCTTTCTGCAATGTATCTTACGATTTTTTTTTTAAAACCATAAGAGACAGGTGGGTAGAACTCCATTACCTTGGTTTGCTTCTTCTCTGTCGCGTACACTATAGAGGTACAACAGACTTCAGCAAGTTTCCGCCCCTGTCCATAGAAAGACCAGCAGCAGATTTCATCCCCTATAACATCCTTAATGAAAAGAACTCTGCCATTGAATCGGAGAGAGAGTTTGTCAAACAGTTCTATGTTCTTCAGCAAGTTGTCATCTGAGTTACTGAAATACAGCAAGAAAAGAAGGGATATGTTTTTTGTGGTTTTCCAACTCTTCATCTCTACAGAATTTATATGCCTATTTCACTACAGTTTTAAGCATCGATCTAACTGCAGAATACAAATAAGTAGTGACTCATTGCCATGCGCTGCCAAGAAGAGAGGGTAATAGCCAATTCAGATACAAATAGGATGCTCTGATCCCCACGAGCAAACACACCGGCCTTTAGAGGTCAAGCTATATAATTAATAACGACAGCACAATTTCCCAAATCATTACATCAACTATCTACAACTATCTCTTGACTGACGCTCAAGACGATTAAATCACATCCTAACTGCAGTTCTCTTCAGCTCGGGAACAGCTGAAATCCAAAGAGTCAATGCCTGTTAGAAGGCTGGTTAAAAGCAAGGTGTTCTACACGTAACAGCAGTGATACACACAGATTTCTAGGGCAAGTGCATTATTTTGGAAACTAAGTTTTATTGGCTAACAACACAATATAGGATCTTAATAACTTTTCAAAGCAAGATCTAAATGCCCTAGAGAAAAAAAATACACATTGTATTGTAACTTTACAATCAAATAAAGCTATCAGAAAGCTGTTCTTAAAATTTAAAATATTTTACTTAAATAACATCATAACCAATCAATATCCTATTTGATTAAGTAAAAAAAAAAAAAAAAAAAAAGACCAACCTAAATCCTTATTCCTCCGATATTGGCTTGAATGCAGCTGTATCGAAAATAAGTACTCTGTGCCCCTTTTTCTCTTTTTTTTGGTGGCTGGGAAATTACATGTTGATATGTGAAATTAGTGAACATATTATTGCCTAGACAACAAAGCCAACCTCGTTAGCTTTGACAGTAAAATTCCTTACTCTTTTGTCCCAGAAGCTCAAGGTTCCCACCTCGGTGCCAAAAACCTGCCCAGAGACATGACACTGTACTTTTGTATGCAGTATCTTAACTTTTGCAAGCATTCCAAGAAGGCTATAAAATATTCGTGAATCAAGACACTGCTAATAACAACAGCTGACTGGGCTTTACATAAATTACTTAGTCTGAGAAGTATTTCTGTTCAGATCTAAATCAAAAAAGCATGATGTGCAACCTGACAAAATCTTCAGCTCACAAGAATCATTTGCTAAAGCAATCTGGGATTCAGGCAGTGACATGTCCCAGGCTCTATCAAGTGGCAGAGCTGGGAAAAGAATGCAGAAGTCTTCATTATTAAATCACACTGACAACGTAACTGAGAAAGATCCTTTTATACCGTCGATTAGGAAGAATAGTTGGAAAAAATCTTTGCTTGCTAGCAGCCAGTGTGGAATTTTAAATATAGATGCCTCATTTAAACACCATCAAGGCATGCAGATTCATGCGCAAGGAATAATTAGAACCCTACAGCTAGTTGAGATACCAGCACCTCCCAGTATCTAGGATTCTGTTGCCCTCATTACTAGTACATTTACATTTCCAGACCCGTGGTGACTAATACGCTATTCTGTGCTTGCTTTGGCATCACTGCCGTAAGCTAAAGGGTAACACAGGGAGGAGTGAATGCGACTGGCAGATACAAAATGCAGTCTGCTGAAAAACAGGCTGCTCTTCAGCACTCCCGCAGGTAGCATTTCCTGACTACCTGAAATATCATGATTCTTAGAATCCATCTCTGACAGACAGACAGTTTGTCTACAGAAAAATCTTCCAAGATTGCACCTCAGATTGAAAAGGCTGAAAACGAGGATTCTGCGTAGCATAAAGGATTACTCACATCACTTCAATGACTGGTTTGGGAAAATCCAAAGCCATTCTGATAGCATCATAACCAAGGCATCACGATAGTTAGAGCATAAAACTAAATAAATGACGTTACTTTATACAGAAGGAAAGCCAGTAAATTCTTGCCCTGGCCCAATCTCGGTTGTTCCTGAGCAGATACTTTCCTTTGTAACCAAGTAATTTATTTATTTATTTAGAGGCACTGGAACATCAAGAACTTCTGTAGGTCAGAGTGCTGGCAGAGGTATATGCAGACTCTAAAGCTACATTGACGAGGTACGGATCATTGAGACACTAGCTTTGCATTGACAAGGTAACACTCTGGTTACCAGTTTGTGTTGCATTTGCGCTGCATAGTTACATCTAGCTTCAGCCAATATTAGTAGCCTCATCATTCTCACCTCGTCCCTTATTTCTGTTCATCTTTCTCACACACATGAACTGTACACTGGCCTCCAACAGATACAGTTGTGTTCTCCCCCATTTACATTCACATCAACCAAAAATAACTGCATGCAGATCCATAAAAGAGCACTTTTGTAAGCAAAAAAACCACCATCAACCCACAAACAAAAAAACCCATGTTAGATCATACCACATCTTCCTCCATTCCCAGAGTCAAAGGGAAACTTTCCCATTACAGTGGGGAAAAAACCCAACATACCTGGTGTAGGAGTATTTGTTGTTGCTTCTATTATAAAGCAGCTTAACAACAGGCTATTGGGAGAGAAAGAAAAAAAAGCAGAGCAGTTAAATTCTGTGTTTGAATAGGTTTAGCAAAAATTCTCACTGGATAGTTGTGGAAAAGCAGTTACTTTCATTGATGATTCTATCAGTCTCTCTTCTTCTTTCGGAGATGTGATAATAGGGATGCTACAGACAGGCTCATACAAGTCTTTCTTGTCCTGTTTTAAAGACAGAAGAGAGAGAGGAAATAAACTCAAGAGAGATAAAAGCTAAAACTAACATCTACCACTTCTCCAACCCTCCAGCCATGTTCCCAAATCTTGTGATGCAAAGGAAAAGCTCTGTGTTGCTATAGTAACCACACAGCGTTGCCTTCATCTGCAACCCAGAAACACAGCAGAGAGATTTCTTATCCCCAGAAGGCAGCAGTAATTGAAATATCAGGATGCAGGTGGATGTCCTTCTTAGCTATAGCAAGGACTCTGAGTTCAAGTCATATTTCATTTAAGTGGGTTTATTATTTCATCCTTTTTTAAGAAAAGGATAGTAAGAGTTTGCACTAGTTTTAATCAACTCAAACCACTGCAGTATATAAGAATATCAGCCACGATGAACTGAACATTTGGCAAGAACAGCATGTCACCAAAGGCCTTCAGCCCCTTGTCATACAACAGCAACAATCCAGAGCATGTAGTACAGTCTGTGACTCCAGATTCCTTGTGTAGCAAATTAAGGAAAGCTCAATAGCTAACAGGAAAGCCTTAGAACATTTTGATTTTTAGAAGGAAGATTTTAAATTCCACACCAGAAAGAAAATTGTCAGTGTGGCTTTGCATTCATTTCAGTGGACAGAAGTAGTATATTGAACCTAGTCTGTGAGGTATTTAGTAATTACTAAGTTTTGTCCTGCAAGAAACATCCATTTCACAATCTTAAGACTAATAATGTTACGTATATTGCATCTGGGCTAACCTTATAAAAGAGTTGGCAGAACAAGCTGATTTCAATCAATTTCATAGGGACTAGTAAAGTGAATAAAGCTCCTATGGGCTTACATATTTGCAAATAGTAGTAGTAAATTGATACAAAGAAAAGCCCTTAAAGTAATCAGTGGTTACCATATAGGTCTTTTTCTCCATTAAGATTCAAACTTGCAAAAACGGTAACACTTTTTCCAAGATTCAAACCCGTTCTGGCTATAAATATTAGCTAATTAGAAGTGACACAACTTGGGGAAAATTTAGACAAATACCAGAAGGTCTTTTAGAACATATGCTCAAAATAATCATGTTTATTCAGTCAGTTTCCTTTAAATTTCTGGCTTTTATTGCATTTCACACAAGAGGAATTCATTCACTATTTCCTAAATAAAACTAAAAAAAAAATAAAATCCAGAAAAGAACGAATCTCTCTATTTAAACGACAAACCGTGAATGCAGT
Organism: Limnodromus scolopaceus; assembly: GCA_028565335.1. Taxonomy (NCBI): domain Eukaryota; kingdom Metazoa; phylum Chordata; class Aves; order Charadriiformes; family Scolopacidae; genus Limnodromus; species Limnodromus scolopaceus. Next base: position 3,973,366 of record JAOXNO010000007.1, read on the forward strand.
TTCAACTTTATTCACCCTCCTGGCATCCCTATGAAGTAGGAAAGTTTTGCTGTCCCCAGCTCCTGCAAGAGGAGTCGCCAACTGCAACTCCTCGCAACTTACCTGCAAGGCTGCTTGGCACATGTCCACTAAGCCCTGAATGAGATAGTATTTGGCTTCTGCCATCAGCTCTTTGATCTCCTGTCTGTGTTTCGGAAGTGCAATCGTGTCATCTCGGAGATAGTTTAAAATTGTTCCAAAGTGCTTCCCACAGCGGTCTATAAGGATCCAGCCTGAAAAATAACCATCATATCATTTCAATCACCTCAATGCTAGGGGCACAAGAAAAAGCTCCTCAGAGAGGCTAAATAAACTAATGTTTCCTGAAACAGCACATGATACTCTTCCCATTTCATCCAGCAGAAGTCTTTAATGACTTTGAGCAAAATAAATTTGGTAACTGGCAGCAGAACCACCCCTTTGGTACCTCCTGTACGTTCTCACTACTTCCCAGCACCCCAAACGAAAAGCCTCAAGCTAAAAATACTTAGCTTCCTATCAGAGGCCCTACAATTGCTGCAGGAACCTGACTGCGCCGTATCAATTGATCAGTCAGTGGGCTGCCCGACCAAAATTATTGTCTGTGCTTCCTCTCTTCTGTAGGAGGCTCTGATTAAAGGAATGGACCTTTTCAACTGCTACCAGAAGTCACCAGTTTACATCTATTTAACTGACTGCCCAAGCCCCTCACACCTATAAAAAAAAAAAAAGCTTATTGTTAGGTAGGTTCCTTCTTTTATTTAGAGGCTTGTCATATTCCCAGCAAAATGGGGGTGTGTGTATTCGTATGGGAATAAACATATTAACTGCTGCTACAGTGTAATGCTGGGCAATCAGAAACTTACTAAGAAAAACAAGGAAAGAAGAGAGAATTCACAAATGTTTTCAAGTAGATTTGGGCTAAATTCTGTGGCCTAACAAGAAGGATTAGGCAGTTTTGCAACCATATCTCCTGCTGTTGTTTGGAGTTAAAGAAAGAGAATTGTTCCAAAGATGCCCAAAGGTAGACTGGCCCAGAAAACCCAGCAGGGGAAAAGGCTGATCCAGTCTCCAAACGGGAGCAAAGAACAGGACAGAGACCGAACAGGAGGGAGCGCAGAGGGGATGCAGCACAGGAAACAGTAGCAAAAAGACAGCTCTTGCAATTTTAAAATATCCTTGTCGTCACTAGGAAACAGGATGTCTGACTTGCTGGCAAACAATAGCCATGTAGGACACACACAGGCAAAGGGCTCAATACAGCACCAAACCCCTTCCATACTGCAGAAGGCAGGCAAAAAAGTGGTAATTAGGCTAACACTGCTACATTCTCCAGCTGTAGCTGTCAGAACATGAATCTTGTCCTCCATTCAGGCTGAGGCTCTTAGACAAAACTGCTGCACTAAATGGATTTAGTTGTATGTAACACTCAACAAGACCTAGCCCACTGAAGGGAACTTGGTTTAAATAATGTACAAAATCCACAAGGAGTTGTTTCAGTTTAAGGAAACACACTGTTGAGACATCAAGTTTAAACTGATGTAACCTGGGCACGTGGAGAAGCTTTCACACCAGAGTGTTCAGAAACATCAAGAGGTTAAATACTTGCCAACCTCTCTCAGCCTCTTCTCCACAGCGCCACAACCCTAAGGTGTCATTTTGTCCTGTACTGCTAAAGACAGGAAAACGAAAGCACTCGTAGCCATTGCTGACACTGGTCTTCTTACTTGTTCTACTCTATCATGTACTGAGGATTTTTACAATGCCATATTCGGTGTCCAGCAGGAGCTGACATACTCCTTGACTGACAGGTAAATGCTGTCACAGCACTGTAAGCCACAAGTGGAACATGCTACTGGAAGGAGGAAAAAAAGAATTTCCAACACAGCAAACAAGGCTATTCTGAGCTTTAAAGATGGAAACCAAGTGTCCCTCCCCACATACGCACTGCAAGTGATGCCACTAGATGACACCACATAAACGACAACCCACATACTGTCTGTTCAGTCTTCACAACAACATCAACAATCTGCACACCGGCTGTGATCGTGGGACAGAGAACCAGTCCTTCCGCTAGTTAATTTTAGGAACAAAAGAACACATTTTTATAAAGCACAGAGGGCTGTTAGCACCAATGGGAGCTGGCTGCCTAACGTTCCAAGCTATTTTTGGAAATATATCTTTCCCTACATGCTTCACCAGGCATAGTCTTCGGATAAGTAAAAAACCAGGACCAAAACCCAGTGGGCTTCCAAAATTCTCAAGAACAAGAGACATTCCCATACCTTCCTTGTCCGTGAGCACTTCCATTCTGCCGCTGAACATGGCCTTTAGCATCGTGTCATGCCTGGTCAGCACTTGCACTGTGGTGTAATACAAAGAGCCCCCGACATTCAGTCGCACGTACTTGTTCCCGAGGCTGCCTGCTTTGAAGCTGCAAGTTTTGGGCTTGGGCCCTGCAGCTGGACAAAGGGTGGTGGTTAGACACGTGTCCCCCGACATCTCCTTCTGTAGGTAGATGACAACCCTGCAGAGCGTGGGCTTGATGGATTCCGCCGTGATTGGTGAAGAGTCAGGAGTCACCGGAGGAGGACGGCAAAGCAAACACGGTCATAACCACTGCGCCCTTGGAACAGAAATGCGTAAGATCAATACAGAAGCTTGGAATTTCCATTTACAGCAAAACCAAGAAGCTCACAATAAAGAAGAGATACTTTCATAGTTTCCTAGAGACCCATCTACACACATTCTGACAAGATTTAGCTGTTTGTCAGACAACTCACACAGTGTAACGGTTGCTCAGCACCACCCAGTCAAGTTACGGTCACATAACTTCAACGTTCAACACTACCTTCCCATCAAGTACAGCCTGTCTTTGGAATATTTGTCTCAATTAAAAAGCTAGCAAGACATTTGCTGCTTCTTTCTCTTCCCAGTCTCACTGTGCTCATCTTTCCATGAACAGTAAGCTCAAAATGGAAACAAATAAGTAAAAGAATGAAACTCTATGGGGCCAGATCTGAAGTTCTTTAACTGGAAAAGTACAAGCACAGGTTTCTTGCCTATCCTTCTTCTAATAATTGTTGTTCCCAAAAAGTTTTTGCTGTTGTTTTGTTGTTGTTGTTTTAACTCTTTCAGACTACGAATACCTCCACACTCTTCTCTGTTCTGTGCCTATGGCACATGAGTAACCTTTTATAAATAAATATAACAACCTGCTAATTATATTGCTATTCTTCCCACATCCCTTTTCCTTCTCACCTCACCTTTCAACATAGAAAAAAAATCCCACAACCCTCCATCTGCACAGCAAAGGACTTGGCAGCTACAGATGCTGTCTTAAAATTGCCAGAGATCTGAATAACTACTGAACCTAGAACTACACCTAAAACATAATGTTGTCATGCAATTCCTAACTCAATTATTGCAATTAAGCAGACACTGCAAACAATGTCTGTTAAATAACAAGCAATACAAATATTGTACAGATCATCAAGGCACAAACCGAGCCTAAGAATCTTAGTGCCAAAAAAAGCTCACTTTGTCTATAAACGCTTTAACTGGAACTCCCACTACCTGCCATCCTTTTTTACTTTCAGTGAATCCCCAGGAACACCGTAGCAAGCTTCAGCCTACAGCCACACAAGACAACGTTTTTTTCCGGCTACATTACTTGAGTCAAGCAGCCCATGAGCGAGCCTAAGTGGCTGCATGTGGAATTGGGCAGAGGAGTAATTCCTGACGGGTAGGCAGGCAGCAGCAACCAAAAATTGTGTATTCCAGTGTTCTACAAGACGTTCATTACTCAGACAAAGCAGCTAAGGGTTACAGAGAATCAACCAGAAACCATCCACACCTTGCAAGCAGCACAGCTCCTCCTAACCTATCATGGGTCTTTCCTGAAATCCATTACGAGCAAGTAAATCAAGACCAGAAGCAACGACATCTTGCATTGCAGTTAAGCCCTTTGCTGGCAGGGGACACACGCCTTAGATCTGTACCTTCCATCTCCTGCCCTGCTGTGGCCCCTCAGCAATCCCTTTTTTAGAACAAAAGCAATTTTTTAAAGACAGCCCGACTGATTCTGTAACAACAGAGAAATCCAGACACAATCAGAGCTCTGCAGTCTCAACACCGACTGCCTGGACACATCCACCCAAGCCCCATGTTCAGGCAGTTCCACCGCTCCAGGCCGTTCCTCACCTCTCTCACCCAGCAGAACCCCCTGCACGGCCGGCCCGAGCAGGAGTCGCTGCTATCGCTCCAACCCGTTCATTAACTAATAATCTAGGAGGCTTTTGCTGTAAACAACAATGTAACCTTTAATTACCCCCATTAACACAACACAACATTTTCTCATCCCTTCCTTCCTGCCTTGTGTAGGAGGCTGCGGAACAACGACACCGCGGATGGGAAACGGCAGCAGGAAATGGTCCCTGCTGAGAATTGCCATAAAAAGGAACAATTTTAGCGGCTCCCGGAGAACCCCCCGCCCCCGGCCCTCCTGCGCCGAGCCGCCCGCCAGCCCCGGCCCGCGCTGCTTTACCCCCACCTCTCCCGGCGCCCCGGGCCCTGCAGGGCTGGCGCGGAGGGGCAGAGGCGGCATCAAGGCCTGACCCAGCGGGCCGGCGCCTGAGGAGCAAACGGAGGCTGGCCCGGCCGCAGGACGGCTGCGGCGGGGCCCGGCGGGCACCGGGGAGGCGGCCCAGGCCTAACACCGTCAGCGCCCCCCACCCGAGAGGAGGCCCGGGAGAGGCGGCCCGGGAGAGCCGCTCCCGCCCCGAGACCCGGCCCCGACTCTCGCTCGCTCACCCACCCGCAGCCTCCCGGGAGCGGCGGCCCCGGCTCTCACTTACTCACTCACCCGCCCGCGGCCGCCCCGCAGCCCCGGCTGAGCTCATTTCCTCCGCGCTCCGCTGGGAACCGGCGACCCGGAAGCGCTCTTCCCTGCGCCGGCACTACGGCTCCCAGCGTGCCCCGCGGCGGGCGCGGGCTGTCGTCGTGGCAGCCGGCCGGGTGCTGTGAGGTGAGGGGCTCCGCGGCGACCCCCCGGGGCGGCGGGAGGGCTCTGCCCGCTCCCCTCAGCCATGGCGCAGGCGGCGCTGGGCGCGGCGGGCCTGCACTTCGACGAGCTGAACAAGCTGCGGGTCCTGGAGCCCGAGGCGGCGCAGCAGACGGCCCAGCTCCGCGAGGAGTGCAGGGCCTTCCTCGACAGTGAGTCCTCCGCCGGGCCCCGCGGGTCCCTGCCTTCCCCTCAGCCCGGCCCGCTGCCGGCCCCGGGAGCGGCGGCCCCTGAGGAGAGGGTCTGGCCGAGCAGCGGGGCCGCAGCTGCCGGCCTGGCCCAGCGCCCCTCGGGGAAGGGCCGGGGTGCAAAGGGCTGTGGGGACTCCCATGGATACCTAACAGCCTCCCTCTCTTCTGTCCCCTTTTATAGCCTACCTCATAGCAAGGAAAATCTTAAAATGCACTTGTTTACAGTAAATTCTAATAACATAAGCCACATCTAAAAATTGCCGTGTGTAGTAGAAGCATTAGTCTTCCTCAGGGGTGTTTTGACTATTACTTGACTTCTTTTTTCCTTTGCAGAAATAGTAGAATTTCAAAAAATAGTGGGTAGCTTAATTGAACTTGTTGATCAGCTGGCAAAAGCTGCTGAAAGTGAGAAGATGAAGGTACAGTGCAATAAATTACTGGCTTGTCATGTACTCCACTCTGTTCTGTGCACGAAAAACCAGATCTCTCCCTGCCGCCTTTTACAGCACGAGCAACCTTTTTCTGTCGCTCTTGTACAGGCGTGTCCATGGTAGTTAACGTCTGTCTGTCTGCATGGGGCTTTTTAATTGGTATTAACATCTAGAGGACTTCTGTAGGCACACTCAGTATCACGCTACTCCTGCATTTAACAGGCCTACTGCTCCTACCTAGCTGTGTGTTTGCACAAAAATAGAACATGTATTTTTTTTAATCACTCCTGCAAGTAGAGTTTTGTCTTTGAGAGGCAGGAGAGGCTCTGGGAGGAGGAGGAGGGTGAGGGCTTCCTAAACACCAAATCAGTGAATAGCTCTATAACTACCTTTGACATTTTCTTTGTGTCACCGAGTGGTGTGAGTTTTTGCCATGTTATTGTGGAAATAGAAATCAATGTTTAGCACAATTGTCGGTAATTGCTTTTTCCCTTATTTGTTCCGGGGGAAAAAATTGTAACCAGAGCTTGTAGAGATGGCTGTCCATAGGAGCAGTCACCAGCGACACTTTGTATTTCCAGAGGAGTCAGTGACTTCTGTTCCTTGAGTCTGAAATACCTTATTCTGCCCAACCTCCACAGGCACTGTTTGCCTCTTCCACCAACCATTCAGTATTCAAGTGTCACCCTCCAGCCCTAGTGCTGCTGAAATGCTTCACAATGGACCCGTTGGTAGTGAAAGGGGTTAGAAAAAATAAAAAAAAAAAATCCCAATACAAGTACACCCCTGACCGTCCTGTTTTGACAGGCCATTGGTGCACGAAATTTGCTGAAGTCTGTAGCAAAGCAGAGAGAAGCTCAGGAACAGCAACTTCAGGCTTTAATCGCTGAGAAGAAGATGCAGCTGGAAAGGTAAGAGGTGAGGTGGGTGGTGCTGAGCCATCCAGCGCGGGCTGGGAGCCGCTGGTGACCCTGGTGTTTCCTTTCAGATACAGAGTCGAGTACGAGACTCTGTGTAAAATCGAAGCGGACCAGAATGAATTCATCGACCAGTTCATCTTTCAAAAATAGAGGATTGTGAAAATAAAACCAAACTCACTTGGGAACCTTGACCATTCCAGAATCTTGAGAATTCCAAAAATATGCAATTTTTCACTGTGTATGAATGAATAGATGGTTTGTGCAAATGGAAACGTCTTTTAATTCAGTGTGAATTACACTACAAGTGGCAATAAGGAGGGCTTTCCAGCAGGTGTGAAGACTGTTCTGTCCTTTGATTTTATAAAAGTTTTGTACAGTCAGTAGTTCTAATTCAAATTATAGTTTGATTAATACTACTGCTGCTATGTTTTGTCTCTCGCTTTTTGAATTGTACAGCTCTTTCACAGAAATTGGGAAATAAATTATTGTTTTCAGACTTTCTGGATACACCAGGCGTTGTTTCTGCTGTGTTATTTTTGAGCTTAAGAGTTTACATATCCCTGGACACTCAGTGATTTTCCTGTATGTGGTATTTTCCATGGCTGTAAAGACACAACACACACACAATCAGTGGTAACTTTTATCTATATTGACCACATTATTTTTTGTAAGGAGATAGGGGAAAAAAAAAACCAAACAAACGCGATTTATGATTAACAGAAGGGATCAATTGCAGACACACAAAAAAGCAGAAAATATGGCAGAATTAAGAACATTAAACCATGCCCGAGGGATGTCCATGCAGGCAGTAATATCAGAGTCACATTCCTCCAGGGGCGTTATCAGGGACAGAGCTGCAGAGACCAACCCTCCCGTGCGCAGGGTGACACCAGCCGTGGGGATAGCCTATAAATATGAATGTGACATTTAAAAAGGGAATGTCTGTGATCTAAAAATGAAGCCTCACATTGAAGTGCAAATAGATGCATTTTACGTCTGTCTTTAGGCAACCAAATATGGAAATGTGGCCTTTAAAAGCCCGTGGAAGGCTCCCATTTTATACCAGAGAAGTCCTGAAATATACCCAAAAGCCTTCGGGGTGACCTGTCGCGTCACACGGGGCTCCAAGTGTGATTTGTGCTGATCAGATTGAGAATTTAAAAAAAAAACGAACCCACAAACCCAAAACCCAACCACTTGCAACTTTAGCATATATTTACTGCGTGAACTAGCTCTGATCTCATGCTCGTTTTAAGTTCCTTTTAGTCGTTCCCTTGAGAAGATGAAATGCGGTTTAATGCGTTCAGTTATTTATTTCCATATTAGAAGTGATTTCATGGAAGAGAGAAATTTACAGATCCCGGTTTGCAGTTCCTGAAGTACGTCAGATCCTCCAGGAAATAGGGCTGGTTGGCAAACCAAGCCCACTTTACGCATTCAGAAATCCAGATGTTCGCACATTTATCAATCACTGACCAGACATTTGCAATTAATCAAAACTGAAGCAGAGCAAAGGAAGGTGAAATTTTAAAGGAAGCAGGGAGGAGGTTAAGAATTATGAAATGATTTGAAATGCTTCAAGAACAGGGCTCTGCGAAGCTGTACGTAATCAGTTACGGATTTTTCAGAATATGCTCTCGGAAGACAAATTCTTTTATTTAGTGGTTTTCTAACAGTCATCTTGGAAAAAGGGAATGTAAAAGAGAAGTGTCAGCTGCAGTTCCCCCCCAGGACGCAGTTCCACGTCAGGTGGTTCAGAGTGTGACCCAGGTGTACGGCGCAGCCGGCAGCGGGAGAGGAGCGGGTCCCTCCTGCCTCTGCCCAGAAACCAGGAGGAACTGCGGGTACCGCGTTGGCCAGAGCGAGTTCCGATGAGAGGAGAGCTGCAAACTCAAACCAACCCCAATTTTCCTTGCAGGAGCCGACGCGCCGGTGGGAGCAGCTGCAGCCAACAGCGGGAGGCAGAGGTTTGTCCTGAGGACGTCAGCGCGGGGCCCGAATCAAAGCCAGGAGGAACGTGGGGCCGTGGGAGCCGGCTACTTCCTTTTCCGTTTCTCCGCCTGGTTGTAGTGGGGGTGGAAGAGCATGGTGAAGAGGAGCAGAAGAGGGATCAGCAAGTAGGGCGCGTATATGGAGAGCAGGACCAGGCGCTCGCGCTGCGTCTGAGGTCCCAGGTGCTGGGACTTGGAGAAGTCGTGGAACAGGATGTGCGCCAGGATGGCAAACAGCGTGGTGGCCACGTGGGTGGAGTAGATGATGGCAGGAGTCCTGATCCATTTGCAGCCGCCTGTACCCGAGCGAAAAGCAAACAAGTATTGAAACAAGCAGAATGCAGCCGCTTTTAAGTGAAAATAACATTCACTGCTCTGTCTCTGACAGGATAAGCCATAAGTCGTATTAAATAGGTAGCAGAAAAACTACACAAGTACTAATAGCAACCCAGGAAAATTATCTGCCTTTATGGAAATTCAGAAAGATGGTGTGATCCTGAAAGTTTAAAGTAACAAAGGCTTGACCCAGAACTTTATCAACCTTGGAAGCGCGCCCAGTGTCAAACCTTGGTGCTGGTTACCTAGAAATGGCCGCAGCGGAAAAGGGCCGATAAGTCTCGGGGTTCGTTTCTGACGGGCCTCGTCCTGTGCTGCTTTCCCAGCTGGGACTTGCCATGAAAACAGCACAGGGCTCAACCCCGGCGGTACGTCCCCGTGAGCGCTCAAGGCTGACACACAAACTCTGGGGCACAGACGGCCCGCGTGGGGCAGGAACGCCAGACGGGACGGGGGCTCGAGTCCTACCAACCTTTGAAGAAGGCGTAGACTGCGATGGGGAAGAAAGGCATCTGGAAAAAGGCTTCGCAATAAATAAAGGCCTTAAACCACTCCGGGGGCTGGAGCATCATGGGGTCTCTGAAGGAGGCGGCGTAGGACTCCAGCAGGTCCCGCAGCTGCAGGAAAAGAGCAAACCAGCAGATAAACACTCGGAGCGTCCCCCACGACGGGGGGAACCCTGACCCTGCTCTGGTGACCGGATGGGACCGTCAGCGCAGAGGGACGGTCGAGGGGTCTCATCCTGCACACACGGCTGCAGTTCAGCTGTAGTAGTGGCTACAGTCCCCACGCCGACAGAGCGACGAGCCCTTGCCATCGAGTACCGGCTGAATTTGCACCACGGGCACTTCCAGGGTTACCACAGCACAAAGTGCCATTGCTTTCCAAAACCTATTCCTGAAGTGTCATTTCCCACCAGGAAAAAACCCAAACCACAAAAAAATCTGCACCCTGGCATTAGTAGATATTGAAGAACTTTGCATTTTCCTTTTCTGACCCCCCCCTTGCCTGCTGAGGTGGGCCCGGTGGCACAAACACCTGCAGGCACTGGGGGGGTCCTGGCAGGAGCTGGGCCCCCGTCCCTTGGGCAGCACGTCCCGGGGCGGGGAGCGGGGTGTCGGGGAGCGGGGTGTCGGGGAGCGGGGTCTCAGCCACTGCCATTTGTCTCCATGACAGAAATGTAAATTCCAGCACGGCTTTACGTTGGACTTTGACCACAGAGATATGTATAGAGATTTGCTGGTTAACTATTAATTAATGGTTCCTGTAATGGGGTAATTCTATAGGCACTTCTGATGGCAACCCCCAAATTCCCTAATTGGCGAGCTTGGATAGCGATGGCCGATCTCACCCCGGTGACGAGAGCTGAGTTAATTATCGTCTACCCAACTATTGACTTTATTGTATTTATTGTCTTCTGCAAACTTATTCCGGACCCAGCAGGGCAGGGATTTGCACCGGTAGATGCGGTTGTTGCTGCAGCGGCACCGGCTCCCGTAGCGCCCCCCCGCCCCGCTCCCGGCGGCAGAACGAGCCGAGCCCCGGGGCCCGGCACCGGCTCCGCGCAACCGGGGCTCCTCCCGCCGCTTCCCGTCCCTCTGCCCGCCGCACGCACCGGGCACCGCGCCGGGGCCGTTACCGGGGCCGTTACCGGGGCCGGTCACCGGGAGGGGACCCGCGCACCCCCGAGCCGCGGATCCCCCTCCCCTGCTCCCGCCGGGACCCCGCGCGTTCCTGCTCCCCCCCCCGATGAACGGCGGGGCTGGGAACCCCGCTCAGGGCGCGGAAAGCCGGGGCCGGGTTATTTGTTAAATCCCATCTCATTTTAAGACATTTACCACGTTTTTTTCTCCCCCTTACGCCTCCCCGTCCCGCATTCCGCACGAAACGCCCCGGGCCCCCCCCGCGGAAGGCTCCGCGCACGCTCGCTCCTCCTCACAACCCCGGCCCCGCAGCAGCCCCCGGCCCCCCCGGCGGGTACTCACGGCGGGGGGGTGGAGGCCGGCGGGGAGCAGCGGCTGGAGGTCGATGAGCAGCGTGATGGGGATGTGCGAGAGGAAATAGAGCGCGAACAGCCGCTCCCGCCAGCGCGGAGCCGCCGCCATCGCCGCGCGCCACGCCGCGCACAGGGACACGCCCACCGCCCCCGCGGCCACGCCCGTCGCCCCCGAAGCCACGCCCACCCCCCGAGGCGCGCCCCTG
>JAOXNO010000007.1:3990796-4035164 GCA_028565335.1 Limnodromus scolopaceus
GGCCAGGCTCTCACCACCCTCACAGCAAAGAATTTCTTTCTGGTATCTCATCTAAATCTCCCCTCTTCCAATTTAAACCCGTTGCCCCTTGTCCTGTCACTGCACTCCCTGACACAGAGTCCCTCCCCAGCTCTCCTGTAGCCCCTGCAGATATTGAAAGGCCGCTCTAAGGTCTCCCCGGAGCCTTCTCTTCTCTGAACATGTCCTTGAGTAGGGATTGACGGTAAAACACAGATTTAAGGTAAAACACAAACTTGAGCATCACTGATAAGAGAGTAACTCGGGACACGGGATCTGCAGTTCTGAGAAACACTTTACACACGAAGTTTCAGCCCCGCAGAGGTGAAGGGGGTGCAGCGCGGGGGGAGTTAGAAAGGAAAAAAATTAAGTTTGTTTATGTGGAAGTTATGATTTAACACTTCTGTGGTTTTGTTCAGTAATCTTAAGGCTTAAAAAAATAAAATCAAAAGGTACTGCCTTCCGAACGCTTTAACAATTCCAAGCTTCCCCCGTCGCAGTTCAGCCAATTTCTCTGTTTCTCATTTGAAACGTCAGGGATTTCCCCGCGCAGCTGAAACGACCGAGACCATTGACGCAGGTCCCAGCCTGTCCAGTGACCGCTCTGTGCGCGGAGCCCCAGAGGGGGAATCCAAAATCCACGGCCGCAGATTTTTATTAGAGAAACAGATGCTCAGTGGAAAAAAGCTCCCGTTCTGTGACTGCAGAAGGAATTTTTTGTGTGTTGCAAGACCACGAACACCCACACGACTCTAATTAGAACTGCACCAAAGTGTCTGATGTTCTGCTACCTACACCTCGCCAGGAAAAGCTGGTGTGATTCACCAACACCCGCAGCCCTCTCGCTCCACCGGAGCGCTCTTCAAGCGACCACTAGGTTTTAAATCCAAAACCCCATTCCAGGCTGAAATTAATCGAGCAATTATAAGATGATACTTTTAGGCCTTTTACAGACCCCAAAGTACTGAAATGGGATGCAGAAGAAAATCGGGTAAAGTAGGTCCTTTACTGAAAACATTAATTTAAGTAGCAGGTAACAAAAACTGTTAAAACAAGAAGTGTTGGAAATGATTTAAAATCATACTTACTGGATCAAAGACCAACATTCTGCAAAGGAGATGAACTGCTTCGTGTGTAGCTTGACTGGAAAGTGTATATAGGACAGGGAGGGATGGCTGTGGGGGAACAGAAAGGACAGAGCTGTCCTGTCACATCCATCAGCAGGAACAGGCAGTTACAGCACACGGCATTTCAGAGTCACCAAGGACAAACTGCTTGTCCAAAAGGACGTGCACCACCCAGCGCCTCCCAACCAGACCGAAACCACCCTCGCAGAACTCAGTAATTGCCACAGCGACCTAATTGCTCGGGTTTTCCCTTAGTTCAGATGCAAACCCTGGACGAGCCTGGATCTTATTTATTTATTTTTCCACATAGGCACTACTTTAAGCAGTAACTGCTCAGGGGGTTATTAACCACATCATTTCCAGTATTTCATTTTTCTGATCTCAGTCACTGCCAAATTATGGATTATTTTGCTTTTCCTTACCCGGGCGATCCATATCTAACCGACAGTGACATCCAGCACAATCACAGTGACCTCGGGGCACACAGCGTTTCACAGGGGATAAACAGGCCAAGGACCGGGGGGAGGGACGGGGTGTTCTCGGGCAGGGACCGGGGGTGAAAGAAGCTGGAACAGCCCAAAGCTGGGGGTGACACGGTGCTCGCCCCGCTCGGTCCCACAAACAGCGGCTCCTTCAGAGTTAACACCGAGGCACCACGTGCGGAGACAGCCCCTGTCCCCACAGTCCCAGCAGGGGGAACAGGCGCTGCCCAAAGTGGCCCAAAACGAAAAAAGCTAATGAGCAATAGTATCACTGTGACGTGCCAATCACTTTAACGCATCAGGTATATCCTACGCTCTCTGGAATGAACTTCAAGGTTTATATTTTTTAAATATATATAAAAATGACACCTCCACGGTGACAGCATTCTAAGTGAACCCTGAACTGCCCAATACAGCAGGAAGCACTTCTCACCTTAGTTTCTAAGTGTAGAATATAAAAATACAACATATAGAAACACAATATATAGAAATATAGAACATAAAGCTATAATATTTGGCAATTTCGTATGATTTTTCTAACTGATAAGCACCATCTACACAGAAAAGCACGGCCATCCAGACACCGTGGTTAAGTAGGTGCCACCCAGAGCCCGGGGAGGGGACGAGCCCCCCCAGGTGTGACGGGGAGAAGGGGGAGCACCCGAAGCCCCGCTCAGGCGGGAGGAGAGGCTCGTCCCGTCCCGGGGCTGCCGGTTCCCCGACTGCATCCATTCACACGGCTTCAGTTGGAAGTAAAATTTTTAAATGCAAAACTGACAAAGAAGTCTACATAGTATGTAAATTGTCATTGTGCCAGCACACAGTGGGATGGGGTTTTTAACTCAGAAACTTCAGGCATTAATCTATTTTTACAGAAAGCAGCAAAATGCTTTACCCCTTAACTCCCACCACGCTACCTACGGCGATTAAAAATAGCTTGTGCGACAAAGGAAGCATCAGGTTCTAACTTGGTTTTCTCTCCCTATTAATCTAATTAAGAAACTGGTAACATTTAGCTATTTATAACCAGCAAAATCTCCATTTTAAAAGATGAAAAGCCACGAATTTGCATTGGAACATGAAGTGTGCCTGATGCTGAAATCAGAGAAATATCATTAAAGAAATCAACCCGACACACGGTGACGCCTGTTTCCGAGTCGCAGCTGAGACACGGCTCCAGAGGCTGCTCAGCTTCCGGGCTCTCCCTCGAAAATCAGCGGTGTTTTCCTCAACAGACACAGAACCAACTGCTGGCAGTTTATTTCCTGTCACTGCCTGGCTCGAGGACATTAAATCTGAATTGGGAGCACTTTATAGCATTTCCCCCCCCCGGTTTCAGGGCTGCCGTGGTTCCGTGGGTGAGGGGACACAGCCTGCGGTGCCCTGCGCAGGAGCTGCCCTCGCACGGGGACGGGAGAACCAGAGGAGGTGCTCGGGCCCATTTCAGATCCTGATTAAACACCCTCCTTTAACGAACCGAACAGGGCTACCACAGAAATGCCCGAGTTCCTGCTCTCCACTACCGAGAGCACAGCTCCTGCACTTTGGAAATGCCAAGCGATTATTACATTTTCACAATATAAACCCAACCTATTCTATAAAGTATCTGGCTGCACTTGTACACTGCTCTGTATTTATATACAGAAAGTAGAGTGGATGGATTTCTCCCAGCTTCAAGCACTACAAAACTTTTACTCTTTAACCACCTCGAAGCGCAGGAAGTACCTGCCTCAAAGCTACAGCTCTCCCAGCACGTGACAGCAAAGAAATAGACTGGATTCGTTTTAAAACCATACAGAAAGTCTTAAGGAAATCCTCCTATTATTAATGTTAAAAGAAAAAGAACCTGTCATAAAAGGGAATAGAGACAAGTTGATGGAGTGAATCACAAGTGCCAGGGAGGCAGAACTCCCCCGAGTTCATACCAGCAGAATATACACCCAGTGCTCATTTCTATGGTAACTACTACTGTGGGGAGTAGACATTTGAGAAATTCCTTCAACAAGCAGAAAATAAAGATGCAAACTTAACTACTGGAAAGATCTCATGTATTAACATGTACAGGTTATTAATTTTGTTAATTTTTACTACCTAACAGTCATAAAAATGACCATGTTGGATGGACAGAGTGCTTTATTACTGCCCTGGGGACTCCTGCATAAGCATCTCTCTGTATCTATTAACACGACATTTCATTTGCTCTTTCTTGCCCGGTCAGCACAACGACATCATCCTGCCTTTTTTCTCTGGCTTGTTTTGTTTGTTTGTTTTTTAATTAACTTTTGCTTCAGTTGTGTTGGATGTTGTGTCTTGGTTTTTCTCAGCCCTTTGGGTCACTGCCCGATGTGGGAAGGACCCTTTGGTGACGGACTGTCCTGTTTACGGAGCTGGGTAACGGTGATTTCCACTTCCACACTCCTGGTCCCGTCAGTTCCGGAGTCCCCCCAGGGCTTCCTGAACCGTACTGCTAATTTTAATGTACGTCTCTCACCAATATTATCACTTAAATCTAACATCTTTATTCAAAATAGCTATCAAAACACTGTCACGTCAAAAAAGGAGACTTTCACCTGTATCATCAAGTCAAACAATACAGATAAGACAGATGCCAGAAACGCACTTTACTGGTGAAAACCCACCTTGTCTCAATAGTAGCTTGAGTAACTCCAGCATTAACCCTCGGCAGTGCAGCACCCCAGCCACCTTCGGTAACCCGAACCCCTTTACAGGCAGGGACAGCTCTGACGTTAAATATCCAAAGTATTTATGAACAAAGGTGCCGTGAGAATTTAATCGAGCTGTGAAACGCTGCGATGATGCAGCGGTAGCACCCTGCACAGAGGAAATCCTCACTCTGGGGGCTGAGTGAAGGATTGCATTGACCATATATAACAAAAAGGCCAGAAATCTGCAGCTCTACCTGTTTATGAGGACCCCTGAGTATATGTGCCTTGGCGCCTTCGCACGCCGTCCTCATTGCTTCCAGCGACGGGGTGCCCAGCAGGTCTGTGATCAGATCCAGCTGCGGGGACACAACACGTGCATTGGAGAGCTCAGACAGACATTTATATATTTCACTGTATCAGCAGATTCTTAAGCTAACGAGATCCCATTGGAGGTACCAATCAGTTCAAAACCACTATTTTTGGGTAGTAAATTACAAATATTAACGTATACATTTAGTAGATAGCAAACACAAACAGTTGTAATTTCACTGAAAAAGCCCTAACAGAAACTGATTTTCAAGTTTGGGCACTTTTGTTGTTCACAGGTCTAGTAAAGCATTTTATTGCAATTTAAAAGTCAATTTTACATCATGAAGAAAATTGTTAAGTAGCATTAATGGTGTGTTACTCATTCTAAACCCTACATGTTCTCAACTGAACATCAGCATCACATACCAATCTACCATACAAAATTATCCTCAGAAAACAGGTCAACTACTACTTTACACAAAATATTTTGCCATCAACAGGAATAAAACTATAAAAAGTGGAAAAAAACCTCAGAACTTTAGTACAAACATACTATATAAAGAATTCCACATACAAGAAAAATAGGTTTAAAAAAAAAAAATCATCTGTCCAGCACCAGAGGAAGGGAAAGGAGCGGTGCTGGTTCTAGGGAACACAAAAGCTTCCTAAAAAGGAGCAAAGATGCTGCTGGCTTTAATACTGGTCTCAACTGAAATGAAATGACATTTCAGTTACCTTTTTCATTTTGGAAAGCAAGAGGCAAGCTTTCACCTTATTTCTACAAAAGGGTGTGCATATACTCCTTTAGTGAATGAAAATGAATTAAATAAAAGAACTGTATAAGTCAAGCAAAAAGAAAAAAGTAGCCACTTATACCCGCGCACCAGGGAACAGACTGTATGAACACCTGCACTTTTCAGGCACCCACCCCGAAGCACTCAGCAATGATATGTTAATGTACGGTTACATCTATATATATAGATATGGATATAAATACACACACTTTATTCTAATGGCTACAAGAAAAAACACTGAAAACAATTTTCATAATGATCTCCTGAAAGTTCACATTTAACATCTCTCAAGATATAACAAAGGTTTGGGATGTGGTTTTACTTCTTGTCAATCAGTACACACAATCTCACAATTTTAATGACTCTAGTTTCTAATCTATAGATGAATACGAGCAACGTTGAAGATAAACATTTTTGCATCAGGACCACAACTTGTTCCTTCTCTTAGACAGGACAAATGATCCATCTCTGAGATCTTGCTGGAAACATTATTCTCTATCCGTTGTAAAAACAGCACTTGAAGATCATTAGAGACCCAGGTACCTTCTATTAGTTTGTTTCCCATGGGAACGGTGATGAAGGACTCTGGTGCACCCCATGGTTTATACGTAGCCACGGCGATGCAACAGAAACCAACACTCAATACTTTCTTACAGACTTGACCATTACTAAACTGAAGCACTCTGAGCAGCACCGCTGATTGGCAGTTTAAGTAGTTCAAGTGCCAATACTGTATCTGTAATTATATATGGATAGAAAACTACTTTCTCATATTAGTTGTTACAAAAAGCTTGATCCCAGTTGTATCACCTGTACCATATCTCAGTAAAAGGCTACAGCAAGCTTTGGTACTGCAGCAGATTACAGGGGATTACCAAAAAATACACATTTCAAAGGCTAACGTTAATAACCACTACTTTTAATTCCACCTGGAAGCAATGGTTTCAGTGGTTCAACGCAGCTCGGTTCTACGCCTGTGAGTAAACCAAGCAAAATAAAAGCAAGCTTGAGGTTCTACATGCATCAGTGTAACTGATTCCCTGAAATTATGCAGCAGAAAAAATTTTAAAGGGAAATTTAATTATACCTGCTGTATGGGACTCTGTGCCTGAAACAATATTCTTCGCCCAAGTAATTCTGCAAAGATGCAGCCTACAGACCAGATGTCAATAGCATTGCTGTAGTGCCGGCTGCCCATCAGGATTTCTGGAGCTCGGTAATACTGAGTGACAACTTCCTGAGTCATGTGGCGAGATTCATCTAATTCTTCCACCCTGGCCAATCCAAAATCACAAATCTAAATTGAGAAGGTAAATAAAAAAATTAAAATAACCAAAACACTTAATGCATTTCAAGTAGGTAACCTTCTGGTAGCGAAGCAGGAATTTCCAAACCAGCAGTTAAATAAATCAGATAATCTGCTGTAATGCATAAGCAAAGGGAAAGGGGAACAGGAAGAAATTATGCTACTTTATTCCACATCCATTTAAACGTTCTACAATTTTATTTGAAATCACAGTACATTTTTAGTTGGCATTACAATATTTATAATCTAAAAGATTAAAAACCTTTGCACTAAAAAAAAATTAATACATATTGCCAACCTCTGACTACAGAGCATTTCACCCCAAAGCAGACTCCATTTGTTCATGACATGCCTCAAAACGTTACAGAATGATTCGTCCCTCTACTCGCTTTGGCTTTGAGGATTATTTACAATTTCTTGAACCAGAAGGGTTAAGAAAATGGACCAAAACTTTCACAATTAGAATGCTTAGCAAATGGGTGTAAACAAAGCTCATTTTTGTTATATATTGCCCCAGCTGCACAACACACCTAAGCCTTCCCAAGCTTCATATGCCCAAGGAGTTACTGGCAGAGCCCTGGGTGTTGTGTGGGGGCAGGAACACCCCCAGGTCAAAGAAAAGATTCAGCTCCATCAGCTCTCAGAGATTTGGGGAGAGGGAGGGAGGAAAGGGGAAAGGAAGACGTTTGTTTCATTTATAATTTTTAAATAGTCTGTGGGATTTTTTCTTTTAAAGTGACTTTCAGGAAAAGCATTCATATTAAATGTTTTTGTTTAAAAAAATAACAACTGATTGATAATGAACAGCAAATAACATGTACATTTCAATAAATTTAAGTAGCACCTTAAGAACACAGTTGCTGTTCACAAGTAGGTTCCCTGGTTTAATGTCTCGATGTAAAATGCCAGCAGAATGTAGATATTTCAGACCTGAAATATTAAACGAAATGAAAATAAATACATTTTTTTTCTCTTTAAAAGAATTGTAAGGCTGACAACATTTTCCTGGAAGGTCTTGCAACTCCTGATCGGCAAAGACTTTGCCATTGGCTCATTCTTTATACGATTCTGACTCCCAGCCCCTAGTACAGACTCAGTCACTCAATGAAAGGATAAAACTTTTGGAGTCTACAAACTAGACACAGCAAGTCATTTAAGCAGACTTTTTTTTTTTTCCTTATACTAGAATAACAAATGTTTGCTGTTTATTCATAATATGAAATAAAGAGAATCAGTTTCCACAGGAAACTTATTCAAGAGGAGGATGTCTTGAGAATAAACATTAAGAAACAGAGGAACAAAAATTAAACTACTAGAAAATTTTCATTCATTTTAAAAGAAGAAAAATTACCTCTTAAAATCTGGTAAAGAAAAACTTTGACATGATCCGAGCTGAGTGGCTGAGGAGAGACGATAATCTTATGGAGGTCACTCTGCATCAATTCAGTGACAACATATCTTCAATTTATTAGTTAAGGCAAAAGCAGAAAGTCCAGCACATAATCTCTTTAAACATTGACTCTAACTCCTAGGAATCTGAGCTCTTACAGGTCAGAGCTATCGAGTAAAAAAGAATAAAGTTTCTTCACAGAGGTTAAGTCTCCAGACTCTTACAAGAACGAAAATAAAAAAATGGGTTGTGAAAGAAAACAGATTACTCAATAAAGTAGCACTTGCATTAAGGTAGTTGTTACAAAATTATTCCAAAGTCAAATTACGACTCAGAAAACAAAATAAAATTTTAATATAATTAATGACATCTTGAAAGCTTTAAATTTTTCCTGAAGATCGGTAAATCACAGATTACAAGCAAAGTAACATCAACTAAACAACAACATCAGACAACAACAACTAAAGTAAC
This sequence comes from Limnodromus scolopaceus, assembly GCA_028565335.1. Taxonomy (NCBI): domain Eukaryota; kingdom Metazoa; phylum Chordata; class Aves; order Charadriiformes; family Scolopacidae; genus Limnodromus; species Limnodromus scolopaceus. The sequence continues at coordinate 3,999,360 of JAOXNO010000007.1, forward strand.
ATCTTCCTTGTGCACATACATTAACATGGTTTAAGCAGACAAACTGGGAAGCAGAAGCCCGTGGCAGTGGGTGACGCAGACACCCCGGTCCCTGCACCACCAACGCAGACCTGGAGAAACACATACGCTTCCCCAAACCCACCCAGGACCCACTGCTTTATCTGCTCGAGCATCACGTACACCCCCATACCGATCCCAGGCGTCAAACCTCTTCTGAGTGGTAACAGGAGAAGAAAAAGAAAAAAAAAACAACCTCCAAACCTCTCTCTGGAGGAAAAGCTAAAATAACAAACAGAACCCACCGCTTCACGTGCTCCCAGAACACGGCACCCGGCGTGCTCACCGGGAGTTCACACAAATACTTGAAGACACAAAGAGCTGTATATGCTCCGGCTTATACGAAGGTGCAGAAAAAGAAGGGTATTGTGTTTACTCAGGAAGCATCAAAAATATTAAAACTATAATATTTAAGAAATGGAGAGATACAGCAGAGAGAGGCAGCACGGCTCAGCCCACAAGCCCAGTATCAGAGCATCCGTCTCCTGAACACGTTACAGAAATAAAGCACATGCAAAAGTCACGAGGCTGAATGGTGGGGACAGGACGGAGGGACATGCCCACGGGCTGCTCAGGGCAGCTGGGGACAGACCCCTTGTCCTGCAGCCACCGCTGAACCACCCTGGGGCTGCAGAGATGCTGCCTCTGCTGGACTTTGCTTGGTTCACAAACACCAGCAGTAAGTTTTCATTTTGGAGCTGTGGTTCAGAGTTTAAACCAAAACCATCGCACCTCTGCTTCCAAGGAGCGAACTTGCAAGACTGAGAATTTTCAACTTTCACACCAAATAAGGTTGATATGATAACTAAGAAACATTACTGCTTTAAAAGCTACCTTTAGCAGTGGTATTTGGAAGAAAAAAAGAAAATCCTTGCTATTATTACATTTGTGGCTGAAGAAGGTAAAAGGCAGTAGCCGTAAGTTGACTGAACTTCCACCTCCCAGCAAGGCTGGGCTGTCTCGCTGAGCCCCTGCCAAGGCTGGCACTGAGCGTGGTCACACCAAGCCCTGCTCCTTCAGACAGACAGGAACGGGACAGGGGGGAGATACCCGCTGCCAAGGGCACGCAGAAGATCAAGGAGAGAATGAGAAATAAAAGGGCACCTCCTGGGCCCCAGTGCGGTGTCTCCCTCGGTGCAGCAGGTTCATTCTCAGCTGAGGGCAGAGCTCACCATGACCCTGCAGGAGCCACGCAGTTGGTCCCGTGTTCTTCATAACCAGCTCTGTGACCCACCAAGTCTGGCCCAGGTTGCCCAGAGAAGCTGTGGCTGCCCCATCCCTGGAGGGGTTCAAGGCCAGGTTGGAGGGGGCTTGGAGGAACCTGGTCTGGTGGGAGGTGTCCCTGCCCAGGGCAGGGGGTGGCACTGGGGGGGGCTTTAAGGTCCCTTCCAACTGAACCATTCCATGATTCTATGAAATATAACAGGCAAACTCTGACTTCAGTTAAAAAAATCCCCTCTTGGTAAGACCAGAAGCAAGTCAGCTTCAGCAGAAACTTTTACTCGTTCTTACCACGATCACCAACCAAGAGGCACAGCTCAAGTTGCCATCTAGAGCCATCTAGAGAAAACTTCCATTTTCTTTTATCTCTACCTAATCAATGTTCTCCTCCCATCTGTTGCTCTGAAAACCCTACCTGGCCAAATCCCCATCAGCCAAACTGCTCATCTGCCACCAGCACGCCACACAAAAATTAATTCTATAAATTAAATATTGCCAACTTTTTGACCAAACCCCCCCAAATTAGAATTGCATTCATAAAGAATTCATAAAGAAAAATGAACAACTCTGCAGCACCATAATTTCTAGTCCTCTAATTTTTCTGTTCCTTTTGGCAAAGGTCCTCTTAAATATTTATACCAGCCTTTTAAAATTTGTTTTTTACGTTATGGCTGCATCAAATCTTTACATTTAATTTTTAATGCAAAATACTAAAAAAATCCAAAAGCATTACTCTGCACTTTATTATGATAAGATTTCTGTTTTGCTACGCCACAAATCCTCCTAAATCTCAATCCCAAGCATAATGTCTCCCAGATGTCTCAACTAGTTGCCATGCCAACTAAAGCAGCTTAAATTAAATGAGGGCCTGAAATGGCACCTGCACCACTCCAGGTCTGTTGCGCATTAAATAAAGCTCTCTTGACAGGGGCTCAGAGGTGCCATTAATGTGAACAGCAGCTATCTGATTATTGTCTCTAGATAATTTAATGAGGGTCTCTAAACAAGAGCGAAAGCACCACTTGCTTCACGTTCCTGCCTTTTGCAAACGCGGCGGCGTCTTAACCAGCTGGTGCCCAAGTGGGTCAGTGACTTCACCCCGGCCAGCGCTGCCAATCTTTAGCCAAAAAAACCCACAAAAACCCTCTGGGATTTCAACCAACGACTCCAACAGGTACCTGCAGGTCTCTCTCTGTTTTAAATCGAACCTTAAAACACGCTGGCTACGGGCGGTCACCGGCGCTGTAACATGCAGCTCAGCTGAACGTTACTACCAGATAAAAATTGCTCCTGACAGCAGTAATTAGTTAAGTAGCTGTATAAAATTAGAACTACAAATGTACCAATTTGCTTCAGAATAATTATCAAGGCAAATGCACGGCACAAAAGAACTTCACTTACTCTGTTGACTGGGAGACCTGCTGAGTTGGGAAATTTTGCAAAGAGACAGGCAAATTTCAGAAAGGAATAAAGTGCACCCTGTGATGTGGGGTTCTCATCACGACTTGGGTCCTTCTTTACTAGCTCTCTGCATACCCCAAAACTCAGCTCTATAAACTACTTTTCTAACAGTGGAGTGGAGGTGTCTACCTACATGGTACCCTAAGAAACATGCTTTTTTTAAAAAAAACCAAACTCTTCCTTGTATATTTCAGGATTTTCTATAAAACGTGGACAAAGGGTTTTCTTCTATTTTAGTAGACTTTAGTTATACTTGTTTTTTCATTGGAATCGAGCTTAGTTGGTGATGCCACCTCTGTCCTCTAACTCTTTGCAGACTTCATAGCTTCCTGGTAGAAATATTTCCATAATGTCCCCATTTTGTGTCAATATCCGATATATGAAAAAAAAAAAAAGACCTGGTCCATGTAAAAACAGTGCAACAATTATTTAAAAAAAAAAATGCATCTAATGCCTAAGTAATTTGTTATGTTTAAAATTTGCTGACTTTTCTGTTATAGGTGATAGAAGTGTATTTGCCATCAAGTCACCTCTAATTATGCAGTGTAGAAATGGGAATCCATGGCATGTGCCACAGAGCCCAGAGAAGCAACAGCAGAAGCTTTTTGGAGGGAAATGGTTTTGGAGTCAGGGGGAAGAAATAAAAAAGACAGTTTTTCATACCAGGAAGAAAATACTGAAACTGCTGTGGGTGACCCTGCTCTGGCAGGGGGTTGGACTGGATGATCTCCTGAGGTCCCTGCCAAACCCACCATTCTGGGGCTCTGTCACGTCTTGTCAGCTGCTTCTCATATTCACTTTAATGGAAAAGTTTTCAAAAAGTTACTATAAAAACTTAGGATAGTTCTTAAAAGAGAATGTCTGTGTATCTCCAGTTGCAGAATTCAGAATTACAATCAATTGCAGAAGATTTTGTAATTGGAAAGAAAGCAAGCTGTAAGTCATGGAATCACAGAATCAGAATGACTTAAAAGCAGTTAACCATGAAGGAAACAAACGTTTCTGGGTCTACATACAAACCTTGGCAGTAGCTAAGCTCATAAGAGTAAGCGTATCCCATTTATATATTCTTGATTGTACAATTACATGGAAGGAGTAATCCTTAACCTAGATCTGATTTATAGCTCATATGACTTGTTAGAGAACGAGGGCGCTGAACTAGTGCAAATAACCAAACTCCAGGTTTTGAAGACTACTCAGATGCTGTTCACATGAAAGAAATATCAAAGCAAAATTTATCTAACATTCATTTGAAAAAGCTCTACTATAGACCAGCAATATTTTCAAGCAATCAGTAAATCATGCTGTACTTTGGTTAAAATCACTGAGTTTAAAATACACCTACTTTCTTCACCAATCAACTCAAGGTATTATAAATAGATCAAACCATATTTCACAAAGTTCAGTTTATCTAAAAATAAAGAATGACAATTTTCTACCCATTAATTGTCTCGTAAAGTGGGTCACACTAAAGCAGCTAAAACCTATCAGTAATTAAAAAATAACCTTCCAAAGTCTAACCATAAGAGTGAGCTGGTGCACTCAGAGCTCCTCCAAAGTCTGACACCAAGAGAAAAGCTACTTGTGGGAGAAGCAGAACACACGATGGGGACACATATGGGACAGGGATTTTGGGTTTTTTTCAAACCAAACTATTACTGTGTATTCAAGTATAACAGGAAAAGCTCTCAGGTCCCAATTGTGATAGTATGAAAACTGTGATTTCAGAAAATAAACCCAAATCCTCAATCAGAACACTTTATTTATGATCCTGAATGTATATGCGTACATTTTTAGACAAAACCTGATTGGTTTCTTAACTTTTTAGCATTACACCCTGCCTGGCTTACAAGCAGATTTTGGTAACAATTTTGCTTTGGGGAGGAAGTTTTTATTTGCACCATTCGGTTGTGAATTATAAACCTGAAAGACTGCGACCAAAAAGGAGCAGCAGTTTAACGAGATGCCACATAACTGAATATGCTCTGATTCAAGTGTTCGCTTTCAACAATGCAGCACCGAGTTTAATTTTCAGTGTTTGCTTTTGGGGTTTTCCAGACAAAAGACAGAAGTCTATTAGCTGACCTCAGCTGCGTGGCAGATCCCTGTCCTGAAATGCTAATTTGATAATGGAAATGTCAATGTGTTAGGATATTTGATTATCTGCTTTCCTAAGTATCACTTTTACCAAAGTCTAAAAGGATACGTTGTTACTAACAGCATGTTGTATAAATATCTGAACAGTTCATAAAGATCTGCAAATAATCTTAAAACTGTTATGGGCAGGAGTCTGGTGAAAAGCTTTTTTTCTGACACACATAGCAATAAAATATACACAAATAATCTCATTCAGTGTTAATTATTGAGTTCATTTTTTATTAGCTAAAAACTTCTCAAAAATTGGAACTTAGCATGGTGAATTTTTAAAATAGCATAAAGAAGAGAGCAGACAGTGGGATTAATCTAGGCAGACAATCTGTATTGGGATTCCTGGTCTGTAGCTGGTAAAGTCTCTGCAGAGAACAGAATTACCCCCATTTAAAATCATTTTTTATTCTAAATCTCACAATATTTCTAGATACTTTCTGTACCATGAAAATCTGGACTTAACTCATTGCAGTACAATAATTTCTAGCAATGTAAAATCTAGAGTAAGTACTAAAACAACCTGCTTCGAGTCACAGAAGTTCTCATCCAAGCAGTCAGTGAGAGCCTGCCCAGCCCAACAACTGACTGTTCAGTATTTTAGAACGAAGACATTCCCAACCCCAAAACCAGAAGATAAAACAAAGTTTGAAATGGGAAAAAAACCCCAAACAAACATGACATTCTCATGTGAAGTTATGTACTAAAATTCAATTTTATAATACAGTTACCCTGGACAGCAAGTACCTTTGCATCAGTGACATGTTACACATATATTTGTGTGAAATCTGTTTTCTTGATCAAGACAGAAGCTGACCAAGGGAAGTCACAACCCAACTGCTGAGACATCTCTGAAAGGACATGGTTTCAAAAGATGTGACAGTAGCACTCTCTGTAACCACCAGAAAGTATTTTAAGGCACTAATAACCGAGAGGAAGTCAATTACTGGATATATTTTGGGGGAATCACCGTTAGTCCAGCAGTATCTGTGGGTAAATACCACAGGACCCTGCATTTACTGCTTCTTCATATTCAAAGCTTCATCTTCAATCGGGCGCCCTTTGGCCTCTGACGTTAACATTAACTAAGAGATCTTGAGAGCAGAGATTCACTTCTTGAAATAAAACTGTTCTGATACAGGCTCAAGGTTTTTGCAGCTCTATTTCATAGATTCCACCAACTCCTTGCAGTTTCTAAGCTAATGAAAATTACACCCACCTCAATTAAGATGCTCTATTTTATATTTAGGATACATTTCTTCAAAATAGTCAATGTGTGGAGGCTGGAGTATGTCGAGGGCAGAGAGTACCTAGGAAACACCACACAAGGTCAAGACCTATCCCAGTCAAACAAAAACAAATCCCATTCAAAAAGACAGTCAGTCTGCACCTTTCTTACAGAGCTTAGCTGTACTGTACCCCACACAGAGAGACCAACGCTCTGGCTCACTAGAGATGGGAATTTAACAGCCCACCAAGTCAGATATTCTGTACATTCAGGGTCTCTTTTTTTTTAATTCAAGAAAGTTTTTCCAGCTGTTCAAGTACTAGCTTAAAAGCATAAATGTATCTATACCGAATAAAAAATGGTTTATTTCAAATATATATAACCATAAAATATTTGAAAGAAGCAATTCTAGCAAAGAAATGCAAAAGTAAAAGCAACTACACTTTTTCGTGCCTTTCACCTTTAAGAGTTCTGTGATAACACTGCTTCCATGTGGAATTACAAAACCCAAAGTCATTCACATTCTGAAGCAGAAGCTCAGCTCTGTGCAAAGCAAAAAGGTAGAAAAGCAGCAGCAGAGAATTTACATCCTCTCACAGGAGAAAATAGGACCTTGGAGTCATCTTTTAGATCCTGCCCTAGGAACATCTATGGCAATTAGGTGAAGTACACAAACTTCAGCAGGAATCAGGCTCGACTTCTGACTGTGTACAGAGATGCTTTTATTTAATTTTGGAGTGAAATCTTCTCCATAATGTAGGCCCTGGTGAGGAGCAGTTTCAGGTCCCAGTTCAAAAGAAATCTTGCCTCCCAAGGAGTGGTGGTGGTGGGACTCTGCAGCCTGGTACAAGCTGGCAAGGCCTCTTGTGTGACCCACTAACAGCAGCGCTTATCTGAATCCGGGGCTTAACCACCAATTAAATCTTGGAATACGATACCCTCAGATAAAAAAAGTCAACTTTAAAAAAGGAGGAAAAGCAATGAAATCAGGTTCTGAAACAGACCCCCGCCTCCTGGTCCCATTCCGCAGGAGAAGGCAGTGCTCCCACAACGCTCCCACTGCTCATCCCCAGGAGGGGGTACCGCATCCCCAGCTGCACACGGGAACACGCTCTGTAAGTACTGTTCCATCCACTTCAGACACAACCATATGGGTCAAGTCAAAGAATTTTTTAAAAGTTTTAACTCACCCTAGCTGATTTTCCCTAAAGCAGATTTGGGAGTGCGTGTGCAACCACTCTGTTAGAAGAACTGAGAGCAATAAACCCCAACTAAGGGGAGAGGAAGGTGGAGTAAGAAATAGCTCGGAAGCGAAAGCATCTCCAGCTGGTATAGCTTTGTGCAGACTGACATTTATCTAAAACCTAAAATAAGATTAGGTGGAAGTGTATTGCCTGTCTATTTGCAAACATTTTGGAAAGGAAATGATGAATATCCTTAGATTCTTGATAATTTCATTTTTTATAGTGTTTGCAACAGTAATACCCGAGTTTCCAGGAAATCTGATAACCATAAAATTACAGAGCTTTTAAAGCATTTTAGATATTCTATAACTTAAAAGAAAAAAAAATACTTCCGTTATAGATAGCTCCATTTTACAATTAGGCTTTATCAAAGACTTCAAAATTACTTTGAATTTACTTACATTGTCATGCTTAAAAAAACACAACATCTTCAACTCCCGGAAGACCCTTTTACAAGAGACCAAATTTTGGAAGACGTTGGGCATCTTTTTGAGTGCAACTCTCTTTCCATCTCGTGGATCTGTTACTGACCTACAGAACAAAAGATTTAGAGCATCACATACTACTGTCAGACAATTTTTTTTCTAAATCAGAAAAGAATATTTTAGAGTTCTTATCATTCTCAACTTGGACGGTGAGTCAAAACAATGGGAAGACACTTCTAGGGGAAAAAGCATTATGCAAAGGGCATTCTGCTGAGGCTGTGCTGGAGGCAGGGTGGTGGTTCATTGATGAGAGCACACCGACACGTTCCCCTCGGGCTGGTTGCCTGGTGGCCAGACACACCAGTGCACACACTGCCGGCCACCGGCACACGCTGCAGCTCAGAGTTACACCAACACCTTGAGCCCAGGAGCCGATGTGACAACAAACCTCCCCTTCACCTCCCAAAAAAGACATTATTAAGAGTAACACATTTTCTCAGTTACACAGATCTGATTTTGCCAGGTCTACTGCTTTCTTCTTCCTCTCCTAAGAGCGCAAAAAATTTAATAATCCCATCCTGACAGAGCACTGGCAAGTGTAAGACCATTACTGGATCTAGCACTGAATCACTTCACATCTGGAGAAGCAACAGCACAGGGTACCTAAGTTTCCACACATGCAAACCAGACGTGACACCTGTCTGTCTCCCACAGAGCTTATGGGATGCAAGTATAGTCGTCCAGAAATTATAAGGTGCTTTGCACATGGCAAGTATTTTAATTTAAAGTAATTAGATTCTGAAAATAGAATTTTATAATGAGAACCATAAAACTAGAGCAAGGAGATTATGGTGCCTCAATTCCCAAACACCGTTTTTAAGGTGAGGCTTCTCAAACGGGGTTTCTAGATCTTCAGTTGTTAGAAAACCTTCAGGTTTTTCTGCATATTTTTTGGGGGTGATCAAAACAACTCTCTTCTCAGTGCAATGCTGTGCCCACATATGAATCTACATCCAGCTGATGACTACATTTGTCCTTAGAAAGTTGCTGGCTTTTCTATCCAGCGTGTGACTCTCCTACAGATGCCATGGAAGGCGGCATCTTTTGTCTCATCCTCCACGTTGGTTTAAGCATCTAAATAAAAAATTAGAACGGGGTAATAAGTATCTGCCTTATCTACAAGTACCACATTGAACTTCAAAATACAAAACAATCAATCCAAAAAGTCAGAAGCAGCCACTGATCCCAGTGGTTGGGAGCCAAAGGGGAACTGACCCAAGACACTCAGCTACAACACTCGTTAACTGCCGCTGCATATTTGTATTTTAAATAAGGGCCAGAGGGGGACCCGGGAAAGCTGACACCAGCCTATTTCTATAGTTGGGGGGGTCTGTTGGACGCTCTGCCTCTCGCCCTGCACACCCTGAGCTCTACAGGCTTTTCAAGCTCCTAGTTGTATATTTAGGCTGTATCTATAGCAATCAGCTTCTGAATTTGAGCACTGTCACTACAGAAAGACACCGTTCCGATTACTCATAGAAGAATTACCCGTTTTGTGAATGGTAAGAAGCCAATAACTCAACATACCAGAATCAGCTTGGGAAATTTAGGTAATTTTGATGTATTAAAATTTCATAAACAGGTCAGACGTGCAATACAATTCACATATCAATGGGAAACAGATACAAGAAACTGAAGAAGTGCTTGACAACATGCAAATAATCAATCAATAAAACCAACATTATTAAAAAAAAAAAAAAGGCCAAGAGTAGTCTGGCTTTGGTTTTGGGCTTAACAACTTATAAGAACAAAAAGACCATAACAAAACCTGTTGAGGAACATTCTGCACTGCTGGACTGACAAAGCAGGTATTGGAGTCCTCTGCTCTTCAGGTGTTTCCTTATTACTAACGCCCCAAAGGCTTTTTAGACAAGACACCCAGGGATTTGAGCGCCTGGGGATAAAAATCTGTGACCACACACACAGCAGGTCTTTGCCACGTTCAGCTCTCTCTGCGGCACCAACAAGACGATGCTGAATTTCAGGCAGGCGACAGGGTTGTCTCTGAAACCCAAGCCACCAGCAGGCGGGGCGAAACCGATCTGCTGGGAGAGGAATAAATACCCAAAGGAGTTTCCACTCGCTTGTTGGTTCCCGTCGGGTTGAGCCAGGGGAGTCACCTGTGTGGTACCCGAGGATGTGGACACCGCTCCTCCTCCCCGGTGACAAACAGCTCAGAGGATGTGTGTTCTACTCGCAGCTTTGGGAACCTACTCTCAAGGCCTTTTGGAGTTATTTTTAACAGCCACCTTTCAACCATATTTCCGTTTAGAAACTTCCTATCTGCCTTGCTCCAATTCTTCTAAGTATAAATATTATTCCAGGAATTGACAAGAAAAATGCAATATTTACTATTAGCTGGACCATAACATGAAGGGTTTCAAAGTTTATGTTGTGTCTTGTTAATGTTTTAAGGCAAACCTTACAAAGTAGCACTTCTTGTTATTATTTACACAAAGTCCAGCCCTGCCTGTAGCTGGAAGGGTCTCGGGACCCCCCCGCTGGGGCTGGCCCCCGCCTGAGAAAACTGACGGTGCTTTGTACCTCCAAGTGCCACAGCTCTTTGGTTCAGCGGCCACAATGACACTTATCTAGGATTACTAAATTCTGTTAAGTCAGAAGATAATCAGGCAACCGATACCACCGAACACCAGCGTCCTGTTAACTCCTGTGCCTCTCCCAGGGACGTAGCTGTAACGCGGCCTCACCAGTGAGAGCGACAGATTTCATAAAATAGTTGGTCTTTAATCAAGTAATACGAATTTCTCATTTATATTGATAGCTACCACAGATTTACTGATGCTCATTTTTGCTAGCTGCAGGACACATTAAAAAAAAAACCAAACCAAACAAACCAAGCCAAGCCAAACATGCTGCAGAACTGCTGAAGTTCACGCCAGGTGTTAGCACCCCCCGTGACTCTGCTCTCTGTTTCCTCTAATGTTTCCGTAGAGCAAAAATTGGTTAAAGTGAACGGTCTTTTCCTGCTGCTCCTGTCCTCGGCTCTGACAAAGGAATGAGTTACAGGGGGTTGCTGTGGCATATGCATTTAAGGCCAGCGGTTTTTTCTTTTAAAATACCCCACTTCTACAAACAAGTAATGATCACTGGCAATACCCAGCTTGAAAGCAATTCCTCTGCCCTTTCCCTGTAACAGCAGCAATTTCCCACCGCTCCTCACCCCTCGCCTTAGCTTGTGAGCTTCATACCACTCACCAGCAATTCCACTTCAAGGGGCAGCACAAAACTAACAATCAAAGTTATGAAGATCAGAAATGTCAGGACTGAATTCCAAAGAACAGAGAAAGGAAAGAAAGAAAAAAAGCTGTCTGAAAAACTGGTATTTACAGCATCCAATAAAGATGCTGAAAATGTTGCTTTGTGTTTGTGTACAGTACCTACTTTGATAGCTGTAAAATAATTATTTATAGCAATATGCTATCAGGTCACACATCCCCAAGAGAAACTAGAAAAGCAGGAGAATCTCCTAGGAGCCAATTGAGAGAAGAACTAGAAAGGCAGCTCTACTGAGAGCTGCTCTCAGAAGAACAGATCCATCCCCCTGCTCTGCGAGGCCGTGGCAGCCCGGCAGAAGCAGCAGCGCGGGGGGGAACCTGCCCACGGCCGGGCATCGGGGCGCTCCTTCCCCTGCTGCCCAGCTCTGCAAGGCTTTCACTCGTTAACATCAGCTGTGGCTGGGGACAGAGAGAGAAGAGACCACGACAAACCAAAAATAACCTAGCAAAAATTATACATAGGTGTGGGGCAAAAAATAAGTTAATAAATACAATTTGGAGGGAGGGAAAATCCCAAAGAATATCGAGTTTGGCCTTAATCATGCCTCTGAGAATTGTAAGATTCCAGATATTTCTGTGAGAACACCCAATCATTTAGCTTTCTTTATCATGCTGTATAAACCACTGCAAAAAGCTACTTTTAATACCCTTAAACAAACAAGTCACACGTTTTGCTTTCACAGCAATTACAATTAACTCGTGCTCAGAGCAGCCCTTTGGTCACTGCTGGGGCTGCCCGGCTGCATCTCCATCGACGCAGGGTCACAACCTCCTCCTCCTCCTCACACCAGGGCTCCCACAGCACCCAGTGTCTCCCCTCACCACTCACACGTCACCCACACAACAATGGTAGAGTATTAAATTGTTAAAATTATCAAACGATACGTTTTGTAAAATCCTAAGAAGTTTAAGGGAAGCTGCTGTCCCTGTGACCTCACCACGTTTCCCGCACCAGACATAAAAAGTATCAAGAAAAAAAGATACTTTGCAAAAACTGTAGCTTCTATTTACATTGCAGGCTAATCACTCCAGACATAATGAAACTTTGAAGAGTAATAGAACTACAGAAAGGATTAAGGACACAATCCAGACCCCTAGTTAAAATGTTTCCAAAGACAATTCTTATCTCCCGGAATCCTGGCAGGCATTCAGCCCTTTCACTGACGCATTACGGGCTTTAGCAACTCTCTACCGAGTTGATGGCAAATTTTCAAGGTGGAGACTACGCCAGCGGTGACTTTTCTCTGGCTGAATCCAGGTCAAGGCACACGCATTGTTCTGTAGTTTCAGCTGGTAGAAAAACGAGTTTGTGACTACTCCTGGCAATTATTACACAGAAGCGAGATAACGAAGGAATGTTCTCAGGGGCGGTGTGGGAAACTGCTGATGGAGTTCCTTCTAAGAGGGAAGGGAACCCTCCCTTAGGTTTATAGAGAATACCTATAAATTTACATCAGGACTTATCAGAAGAGGGGGGATTAATAGGATTATTTTCCAAGTTTTCCTTATTAGTCAGTGAACTTTTTTCCTGGACTTAATCATGCAGCCTTTTTCCAGAAAGCCTTCCCCCGAGATAGCTAACAACCCTGGTCCCACAAGCGTTTCAGCTGCTCACCCAGGCGTATTTGATATAGCACTACTGAACAAATAATGCAGCTCATGTTCAAGGGCAGGTGATACCCAATGTACCACTTTTGCAGTACACGGTATTGCAAACAATCACCTCTCGGCATATCTCAAAATATATTTGAGCATGGGATGAAATAAAAAATCCTTTAGAAAGGGAAGGGAGAGGGTATGCAGTTTTTGAATCATTGATCTGGGAAAGGGGCACATGAAGCTTGCACACAGGAACAGCCCATCAGACCCACTCTATCTGCTCTCTGTACAATTACTGACAGGCAAAGAGCCCTGCCAAAACTCGGCAAAAACCGATCAACAACATTTCATGGAGTCTTTGGTAGCAGAGGGGAAAAGGGAGGGAAGTATGCACGTAATGTGTGAAATCATACGAAAATAAACCAATACATGTATGGACATTTAACAACAGATTTCTTATTGAAGAATAGAAAGGAAATTTATACACATATACTGAGTTTTTAAGCAAAGTAAAGTAGCTGCTTGAACAATTTTGCTATTATAAACACTCAAATACAAGCGAGACAAAAGTAATGTTCTGGCTTCTCCAGTGACCTCGCCTAATTAATAGAATTATTTTCTCCAGTCACAGACCAAAGAGTTTGTCTTCCCCAATGGTTCCTGACCACCACTGGTGGTGTCCACCAATGCATATAAAATACACTATGAAGTTTTGTGATAATTCTTCATGGAGGTTAAATTATTCAAATGCTAAATCATTTTCTCTAACTTTAGTAGCCCAAAAGTCAGTTTTCCAACCCAAAGCTCTAAGTGTCGGGTACTTAACCTGGTTCATGGTTGCTGGGCTCCCAGACCCACTCCTGGTGTGGCCCCGCAAAGAGCCGTGCTGGCACCGGGGAGCAGAAAGCAGGAAAATAAGTAGCTGAGACAAAGGGAAGACAGACAGACAGACTGCTTTTTCAGTAACAATGACAGCTTAAGCACATGTCAAATCTGATCTAAGTCAGTCACACTGGCTGTGCCTAGTCCATAAGGAGAGGGATAGGTGGGATTAATCTCTTTTAGTGGGCTTTTAGATAACACATGAACTGATTCTCTAGAAAAGCCTCACCCTACCAGTGAACTGCAGAGAACCAGCTTAAAAGGAAGCCGTGTCTGTAGATAACCACAGTTTGCTGATTTGAGGACCCTAATTTTCTTTAATTTTACATGAGCCTTTTCCCCCCCTCAGTCTGCGGAGCCTGGATGGAGTCAGTGCTGTGTGTTACAAACCACAGCAAATCCCGACCTGTCAGTGGAGCGGCTCAGGCTTCCCTTGCAGCCAGAAAGAGGAGAGGCAGCTAATTGAGCGGGATCATTAGAAGAGAGTTAGGTTTTGTTTTTGTTGGATTTTTCGCAACAAGAGAACCCTAGCATACACACTCGCGCAATTAGCGGGGTATTATGATGTGTTTTACCCTCTGGCTGTACAGGAATTGTTTGAGCTGATACAATCTCCTTTAGAGGAGATATTCATAATCATTTTAGCTATAATTTTTAAAGGAAAAGCCACACACAGATAAGTTACGAGAAGGAGGAAAATATTACAGCTGTGCAGTGTCCTTGCTTTAGTCTTCCTTGCTGCATCGCAATGACCAGAGCTCTCTGGAAGCTGTGACCTTAGAGCGTGAGGCCCGTCCCCACGGAGGAAGAATAACCAGATGGAAACCAGCAGGTCAGACACCAGCGCTGAGAAGCCACCTGAGTCAGGAAAGTACACGGGATCTGACGATGGCTGCCCACTGGAGTGAGGAAAAAGGTGGATCCTGTACTCGGGCAGTGCCCAGAGACACGAATCTAGGGATAAACTACATAATTTCTTATTATCCCCCCTGCAGGTCATGGTAACTCTCTGCTTACCCTGAGCAGCTCCTCAGGGCCCACAGGACAGACAGGTGTAACACAAACACTGACAATTACGAAGTGCCACCACATATTTTCACCAGCCCTTCACAGACTGAAGAAGTTTCCACAAAATCTGGTTAGGATCCTGCTGCAAACCATTGTCTACAAAGAGCCCCCAGCAGCTGCAGCAGGGAAGAGTAACCTGTTTCTAACAGAGTTTGAAAGAAGACACTGAGTAAAAGTTGGTATCAACAGCAGATATTTAGCACACAAGCATGGAAAAATAAGAATAAAGTTTCATTGTTGAAAGATGTTATCAAAAGGAACAGCTGTTATATCTTTGAGATATTTAAGAAATGGATGTGCTGTTAATGATTTTTAGGTCACTATTGCTCTGCAGCAGTCTCCAGCTGGCAACACTTCAAAGATGCTAAAATGAAATATTAACAGTGGGTAAAAAAAATTCTTTATTTTGAGAGATATGATATGAAAGCAGACTGAAAAAGATAGCTGAGGAGATACTACTGAGCAAAACTTTGATTTCACTTAGATTTAACTGAGACAGACATCCAAGACCCATCAGCATCAAAGCAATAAGGAACTACGCAGAGAGTGCAACGAGAGTCTGAGGTGAGAGCTCGCAGACCTGCTGGAGGATGGACCAGCATCACTACCGCTGGAAGATACAGCACCCTCTCACTTGAGGAAAATACCTCCTTTAAAACTGAAGTAACACATTCTAACTAAGATGGGAAGCATGAGTTGTGTCTCAGGGCAGATCAAGTAAAATAAAAGCTAGCCAAAGCTCCAGAAAAATTAAAATCACACAAAGAAGAACACCAGACTTTAAGCATCTTGCTGTGGACACGATCTAGTGAGGTCTATCCTGTGGCAATGCCTGTTACTCTCCTGAACCCATTGCAACTGGTGACTGAAGGGGCGATGCTGCACTTCAACCGCAGACCCCTCTCCAGGAGAAGCTGCAAATACTGAGTATTTGCCATTCAACCAGTTTCTTATAACAAGTCTTCACTAACTGTTAGCACTTGCTGACTTTATATAAATGATAGAGGGATAGAAGAGGTCATTTATCTGTTTTGGGGGTATTTTTGGCCACCTTACATGGTACCACAGGTCTTCACACTAGCTCCATGGGGCTGGCTGGGAGCTCCTGTAGCTCCATCAGCACCGCTGGGGGCAGGCACTAACAATTTGCCACCCAGATGTCCCCTTAGTTTCAAATTTTGTCGCCTAGGTAAAGCGCAAAGTGTCCCATCAGCTTGCGCTAAGATTAAAGAGTAGTTCTCCACCCAGAAGTGACAGCTCAGTGACAAATATTTCTCCCCTGCTTTACCCATCTCTGGGCTCAGCTTCAGGAGTCCTGCGCTCATTCCCACGGCTCACTTGACATTAAATAGACAAGAAGTCATCTGCAGACTGGTACGGATTGGTAAAAGCTGGGTGAAGGTGTTCACAGACCAAAGTGAAAACTTATTACACTTTTAGGCATCTGGAAGCTACAGAAATATATGCTACCAGCTAAATATTTTCCTAAAATTTAGGCAAATAAAGTCGGTTTTACATCCAGGAATTTGCATTTGAACAACAATTTGTGTGTGTTTTAAAGACACTGAAGAGAAAGTAAGTTCCTTAAGAAGATTATCAAAAAAGACAATTGAATTAACATTCAATTGCATTCTTAGAATTTCATTAAGTTCTCTCAACTTACTCCACAGAATACTGCAAGGTAATCAAAAAATCCTCAGAGGCATTCCAAAAAACCTGTACTGTAAGTTACTCCAAACAGCCAAGTCTTTCTAATCCGTATTCCTGACAGGTGGGTCTGCTAGAGGTACAGGATTCGTTCAGGGAAAGAAAAGAGTGAACACAAGCTCAGAGATTTAATGTGTAACAGATGAGCCTGAAGAAAACACCTCGATTTAACTTTCACTAAAAGGCATTTTATGTGAAAGGGTTAAGCGACTTTTTCCTCCTCGCACACTTCAAAGGTATGCTTTATTCACCCTTGCTCAGCTGCCAAATGCAGACCTCTCCAGAGCTCCTTTTTCAACCAGAGATGTCCTAAAAAGCCTTTTAATGTTGCGTTCTAATCACACCCTCAAGCATGTGCGCCATTATCACTTATTCTTTAAAAATCAGAGCTAAAAGCAAAACTGATTACTGCAAGAAATCTGTCTCCTTGAACAAAAATTGATTCAGAGTATCTTACTTAAAAGACAGGATAGAAAATTAAAGGGATACTGTTATGGTTAATATCTTTAAAAATGTTTAATTTGTCTTCCTTCATGGAAGCTTAAAATTGAAACTGCTTTCCAAATCAAATTTATTTCCCCATTTACACAAAATTTTCTGGCTATGCTTGAGACCTTTTTATTTACTTCTCAACTGCCTGTACGAAGCACAGCTAGAATAAGTTATTACACTGTACAGGACATTTATTCAAATATATTTTTTAATTCCATAACAGCATTATTTTTTTTTCGGTCAATGACATAGCTCTGTAAGTTCTGGGATGTTCATAAATAAACAATATGCCCAATAAATATATAAATCTCCATGTATTTTTGTACTGCTTTCTTCTTTATTTCTAAAGCCTATTCCACAATTACACAAACTACTACATTCCTGGCCCAATTGACTGACCTCTATTCCCTGTCCCTCCACCTATCCAAGGAAAACCCAAATGAGAAACCTTCCTCCCCGTGTCCAACCAGCCACCAGGCCTTGGCACAGTTCCTGGAATATTTTTGCACCTCCGAAGCAAAGTAGGTTAATAAAGTCTCTGGTCATATCCTCTAGACAGATCCCTCGTTTCCCACAATAACCATCCCCAGCACCTGAGCTTTCCCTTGCACCCTCACCCCCCCACCCAAAACAGGGGCAAAACAACAACAAATAGTGACTAAACTAAAAGGGGGCAATGGGCACAAGCTGGAACATAAGAAGTTCCACTCAAATATGAGGAAAAACTTCTTTATGGTGAGGGTGGCAGAGCCCTGGAACCGGCTGCCGAGAGAGGTCGTGGAGTCCCCTTCTCTGGAGATCTTCAAGCCCCACCTGGATGCTCCTGAGTGATGTGCTCTGGGCAGCCCTGCTTTGGCAGGGGGGTTGGACTGGATGGTCTCTAGAGGTCCCTTCCAACTCTGTCAAATCCGTGAATCCATGAACTCCTTTTTGCCTCGTTACTCCAATGAAGCTACACAATAATCACTGTGAACCAGCACCACACCTTATCTCAATATCACAGAATCAATCTCAACGCTTCATCTTCCAGGTTCAATCTATCGGATTTCAGCCGTCCCTTTTTTCCCACCAAGCTCATGTTTGGCTGTTTGCCAGCATATGAAAACATCCAAAGAGTTTTCAAACCCAAGTCTGCAACAAGTATTTGAAAGGCAGTACTTTACTCCAAAGTAATTACACTCCAGTGTTCTCTGCTACCCCCAGGGGAAATAGCTGTACCTGTTGGTTAAGAATTAAGCCTCAGGTCTTTGATACATTTGTTGTATGAGGCTCACGGTACCTTTTAATTTTATGAAATACTGCTAGTTATATTAATGTCCCCAAATCCTGCAGTGATGATAAATCTATGAACATTCATCAAGATTTTTACCTGGAAGAGGTAAATCTTATTTACTGATCTTTCAAGTTTCTGCTTATATCCTGCCCATTCCTTATTATAATACAAATATTTATTACAACAATACAGAATACAGTATTGCAACTCAGAATACTTCTCAGTTGCCACTCTCTTCCATTCCCTTTACCAGAAATCATTTTAAACAGCACTATTTTTATTTATCTGTCTTGCATTAGAATCACAGAACTTTAAAATATTACTTAAAATATACAATAAGCATATAAGGAATTGTAATTCCCAACAGCAACGTTTAACAATGGCCACAGTAAACACTAACCAGTACACTAACCAGTGTAACCACAGTAAACACTAACCAGAAATGGCTCAATTCCTCCTCTACCGAATAAACCACAACTAAGAGCTGAGAAACAAAGCCAAGAGCGCATCTGACAAAAGTTCTTTCAGTGCTGCCTCTTTCAGAGCCAATATCACTTTTTCTCAGAGTGGCAACTCAAACTGAAGATAATCCTTTATATATTTTGACAATAGTGGTAAAGAGCCCGATGACATTAACCGCAGCTTCTTTGTCCTGTACAAGGCAACGGGACGTCAGTTTTTCTGATCCTTCCTCTGTACATTTCACTCATGTAAATTATTGTAAACTGCTACTATTTTTTCCCTGTGCACAGGTCCCTGTGTGATCTCCACTGCACAGTCATTCCTTCTCTGAATTTCTGTAGGAACAGAAGGGACACGTCAAAGCACAAGTGTGAAATAAAGTCATAACCTGTACAACCCAGATGTTGAGATGGTGCTTTAGGGCTATGGGATATTTTTGGAACATGAAAGAAGTGCTTTTTATTTTAGGATATGTTAATGAAGATTTAAGAAAGACTCACAAGCTTGCAAAGAAGAAAAAAAAGAAATAAATCAGGCTTGTATTTATTAAGAGGGAGTTTAGAGAGACATCAGTCTCCCATTACCATGGACCAGTGAAGTGAATGATCCTCTGTCACATACCATCAAGTCTCACCGTGCTGCAAAAATTCCACCTATTTCCTTGACAGTCTCAATTACACTGGAGCTATAACCACTCCTTTTCATTAGACTCAAAAGGCAATTTCAGAAATATTAAGATATTAAAGTGACAGACTAAAATAAGACAGGTAAATAGTACCTTTGAATTAATAGCCTGCTGAGAGCGATACAAGGCATTTTAAAATTCCTTCGTGCCTGCGACAGGCAGAATGTGTAACCAATGCAATTTCTCATCTTGTTGATGATTCTATGAGAGATTGTTTGGCTTGCTACTCAAACGACTGAAATACTGTAAAATTTGCAAAATCTTACTTTTCAGGTAGAAGCAAGTCCTTGTCTAAATTATTAATTTTTTTTAAGTAACTGCTTGGTATCGAGCATTTGGCTGTCAGTATTGTTCCTGTCAAAGTTCAAGTCCTTTAACCATAACCTTCTACCTTTCTGACACTCCCAAGACTTAACGTGACCCCCTTTCCAACTGTGATAAAGTGCATGACCATCACTCAAACACATAATTGGGTTTTTTTGCAAGACAGAACAGCACCGTTATGTCAGTATTGTAACTAACACGTATCTGAAGCAAAGCACAGCTTTTCAGGTGATGTGTTAAAGCCAGCGAAATGAACCCTCGCTGCAGAACAGAACATTTTCCATTGCAAGTCTATCTGAATGTAATAATCGCACAGTAATACAGGAAGAAAATAAATGATCAGTGTAAAAACACTGATGACTGATTTTTGCTGGTCTCTAGTGCTGACTTTATTTTTGTTTCCTTTTTCCAGGATAATATTTTCAGACTGAAGTAGAATTGAGTAATAAATTCATTATAATGGTCAATAACTGCAACTTCATAATCAGTGATGTCATCAACCATACCAAACCCTCAGAGACGAGAATACAAATGTTCTTCAGGTGTAAAATGAAAGGGATGCTACTGATGTGCAGTGTGTCTTCCATTGCTACGTAGAACATCCCACATCTCTTTTACTGGCACTCACAAATAAAGGAGAGATGCTCAGAATGGTCTTCCTCCTTTAATCTTCTCCTTCCTTAATATTTATTGCATTAGTTTTATGTCCTCATGTCCTACACTTGATCAGGGCCTGAAGCTGTGAAATGCTTTACCAGCCAGCAATTAAAGTCACTGCCTTAAGTTACAAAAGGTGTCACAAGGCAGAGTAGCAAAGTTCAAAGGTTTATTGAAAGGCGCCGTCCCCTGCTCCTCTCCCAGTGCTGGTGGGACACAACCCCTGTGCACTGCCAGAAAGTTTTATTTTTTCGTATCAGTAAATGTGCACTTTTTTGTCAGCAGAACAAAAAACCCAACCAACGCTGTTAATGTCATGGTACCCAAGGAAACGGGTACCAGCAGCGGGTGCTGGAGGACGCTGCAGTGACAATTCTCCCTTTTAAAAATATACAACCTTAGACAACTGTCTAAAATATTACAGGATCTCCAAGGAAAGTGTGTCTCCTCCCCCTCCGCCCCCCAAACTAACCCGAATTGTTATAAACCAAACCAATTTACGTCCTACACAGCAGCTGGTTTGATTTCACAACTTTATCCAACCAAACTCTGAAGTCGGACACGCAGGGCTCTTCTCTAACCTACTCGTTTCAAAGCTATATTTAGTTTTAAATGATCTCCATGAACTGACGCGAAAATCCTAACATATGTTTCTCTACTCTGAGTCAGCCAAAACCCTTGTGATAACATAAATCACTACCATGGGTGTAATTCCAGTCTTGGGACATTCTAAAGTAAAACAGGGAGTCTTGGAATAAAATGCAGAATTTCGGAGGGGAATGAAGAATGGCTCTGCAACACTTTAAACCCAAAATTTAAACAATAGTTCAGTATGAAATAAAAATGATTACAAAAGGAGTCCCTTTAGTGAGTCATATGATGGGTGACAAAATCTTCTTGGGAACAACTGTGGGAGTGATGATATATACATTTAATATTCAAATTACCAAACACCTGTCAGTTCTTAATGTTTTAGATGAGGCTTTGGTTGAGTAAACAGTAGCATAAAAATGACAAGGTGACATGCCCGAGACACAGATCAGAGAAAAAGCCACAAGTAGGTTAAGGCTGGTCCCGATTCTGTCATCATTCACCTACTTTTCTTCAACTGCTTCAGAAAACAATAAACAATCCAGACCTAAAGGACAGAAACGCTTTTCTGCTTCAGCAGGGCCCAAAGGAAAGCTGCGAGTCAGCTCATGGGCTTGGGTAAGTGTGCCAGTGTCTCGCCCTCAAAAGCACAGTGGAAGACCTTAATCCTGACTTTCAAATACAATCAATGAGCAAATATGCTCAGAAAAGCACTTTGATACCTTGAGCTATCTATCATAACTTAAAAAACAAATAAAAGGTACTTTCCACTTCATAATTAAAAACTGCTTTTAGTTAAGCTGTTAGGTAGAACTCTTATTCGCTTGAATTAAATCAGGTGACCTATGGTAAAATAGATTTATTTAGCCTACCCGTATTGCTTTATGAGTCTCTGTCAGAACACTCCTGCCTCAAGCCCGGGGCCGTGCAGGATCCCTGCTGGCTGCTCCTCAGCCTCCACAGGAGTGTTCCACAGAACGCCCACCGAGATGTCCCTCTCCAGAAGCAGTTGGGATCTACACGGAGAAGACAAATGTCTTGCTCTGCAGATCATAAACGGCAGCATTTAATGGCTTTAGGATTTAAACCTGAAAAGAATTTGAGCAGGTCTTTGTTTTGCATTCTTTTGTTCCAGTTCACGATCCGAATGTTCACTTGTGATGAACACTCAGGAGAAGAACTACCCACTCAGGCCACCTTCACAGGAGTGCTGGTTCAGGGACAGCGGATGGGCTGCGAGACTGCAGCCTGACCCAAACCCAGCTCCTAAATTAAAACGGAGTCCTTCAAATCAGATAGTCTCACCAGCAGGGATGAGGCATATAAAAAAATCCCAAAACGTGACAGACAGTAACAGGGGACTCATTCAGTCAATTCAAAACAGTGAAAGGAACAAAGGATGAGGAAAAGCAGAGTTTTCCCTATTTAAACTAAAAGCAATTATTATGTGGGAGCTTCTCTCCCGAACAATTTGAATTTAAATATGAAAACAAGGTAGATGCTAGTTATTACTCATTCTGTTTATTTCACTATAAGAGCTGGGTATTTTTCTTGCTACAACTCTCAGTTGTTTTGGGGTTTTTGTTTGTTTTTTTTTTTTTTCATTTACATATGCTGAACTACAAGAAAACATCAACCATTAAACTCCACTGTCCTTTAACTGTACATCCCGTTAACAAGCTCAGCTTCCAGAGCCATGGCTTAGGGGACACGTGCCCTTCATGCAACTATTGGCAGATCTTCATTTTCCAAGACGTCACTTCAAGCCCGAGTCTATTCTTGTTTGTTCCGGGTACGGCCTTGCCATTGAAATAGGAATCATCACCTGAAAAATGCTAATTGAATGGGAGACTCCTCATTTATGTTAAAAAAAAAAACCCAAAAAACCAGCATCTCAATTCTTCTTGTGTTGTTTTGACTATCTTTATTATTTTTTCTAATGTACATGAAGCGTTAGGAGCGAGTTTGCAGATGCACCTTTCTAAACTGCCAGCCACAGCTCAGGCTGTAACTGCTGGAGTTAAGACACTCTTGGACACCAAGGACCCTACACAGTCCATGTGCAGTATTACATTATGCATATTAATTTTATGAATATCATGTCTTTCCATGACCTATTCGATCCATGTCCCGTCAGTCAGTCAGAACAATAGGAATAGTCAGAACAGGAATAATTTTGCTTCATCAACATACCCACAAGCTACAGATCAGCATCAAGGAGGTCTGGTCTAGGGGATTTCAACAGCCCTTGGGGAGAACAGAGGAGAGTCAGAAAGTGCTAAGAGATTCAGAGAATTCTCTTCTTCATTTTACCTAAAGACGCTAGCCCAGGAAATGACAAAATTATGAAAGATGGATTGCAAGCAGTCTAGGAATAACTGACACATTCTCTTCCCTCTCGATAAAGCTTTCCTGCAAGATGTCTCCCTCCAAATAACAGATCTGAAGGAAACAAGCCAACAAGAATTTACAGAAACATCCAAAGAAAAGTTATATTGCTACATGAGAAGAGCCTTTTTAACAATGCTTTTGTTCTGCTGACTATGTAACCTCTGGGGAGAAAAAAGCTCTTATTTAGGGCTTTCAAATAGTTTCATATTGGTTGTCAAGGGCCTTTAGAAACAAGGCAGGAGGAAGCCAAAAAGCTACTCAGTGAGAAGACAGAAAGACATACACTTCTATCCATGAGCTTCCACTCCAGAAAGACGTGCTGTACTGCAATGAAAAGGGCTCAGCATGGACTGTGATACCACTTTTCCTGTAATAAACATTAACCTATTAATTAGGAAGCAAAACTGTTAAAAGAAAAATAAATGGTTTTGAGTGAAACAAAGTCTGGTGACCCAGAACCCATGCTCCTCTCTCCTCCCTGATGCACAGGGAGGCTGGCTCAGTGTCACCCGCGGAGGGGGATGATGCTCGCACAGACTCCGGCAATCACTTCACGTGAAGATGGCTCATTTCTGAAAATTGCTACTACCCTTATGGAATAAGTTTTGCTATTGGGTAGACAAATATTCTTCAACTGTTACAAGAATTTATATTAAATAACATAATAAAATGCATTATCTGAAATTAGAATCCCTATGCGCACTTTCAAGAGAGAAGGGAAAGTCAGGAGCTTTTCAGAAAAAAAACCTAATAACTCCGATGAAAGCCAGCGTAACTACTCGACCATCCCTTCAATACCATCCTCCGCTTTATTGCTCCCATTAAGCAAAGTCTCTATTCTAACACTACATTTAGGTTACAAAATGAAGAAAACTATAAGAGCACCGCCTGGTGGTGCCAGAATAATGAAGAAAAATATGGCCATGAAACCAGGAATAGGTTTGGGATTAGAATTTGGAATAGCACCATTCCAAAATGACAAGGAAACTGAAACACCAGTTTCTCCGGCGAGTAACTTATTTTTGCACCTATTAAAAAGTATTTGCATATGGAAGAGAATGGGGGAAATAAAATCCCCTAGAGCCTAAGGATTCCTACATTTCCCAGTATATATTTCACTTTTCCACAAAATTTCCTGAAAGAGTTCTTGAACAGAAAGCTCTGGATTAGTTTTTTTCATGTTACATATAAATACCATCATAGCCTGTTCTAAGAAAACTAAAGAAATAACAACATTTCAAAGTACATTATCTACAAAACAACCCTGCTGTAACCACTCTGGTGTTATATCCAACATCACAAACAGCATCAAAATTCCGCTCACACACATACGCTTCCAAGCCGTTACAGAAACATACCACATCAGGAAATTAAAGAGCGATACTACCAGGACACACTGATGCTGCTACAGGCCTCGTGATTAAAGCTCAAATTCTTACTAAGCACTTTCAAACACTGCACGTGGCCGGGTTCCAAAGCCAGCCGTAGCCACGGAAGTTATTTAATATCAAGGCTGATATGCATCTACCTTCCCCTCTCCATCGCTCTCACCTCACAAAAGAAGATACAGCTTTAAATATGAAAATGCAGTCCAGATTGTTCCGTTTTGGTGCCCCGGAGAGCAGTGGGTTTCGGCAGAGCCATGTTCACCCAAGGCCGCTTGTCCGGTCCCCGTTTCCCTCCCCGGGGAAGCGCCGGCCGCGGGCCGGTACCTGCTGTAGGGACTCACCGGCACACAGCCCGGTCCGCCCGAACTCAACCGGCATTTCTTCACCCAATTGCTGACACTCCCAGTAGGCCACCTCTTGCAAAGTTACAGAGCTCTGAAACCTAGAAAAGCGTGCTGACAATCTCATTGATCAAGCTCTCAAGGTACTCGAAAATATATAATCAAATAGTAACAGTATCAGTACCTTAGCAATTTTAATCCATGACGCTTCGGTCAAGTTAGGGCACTGCTGACCACAGGCAAGGTGGGGATTTCCCTAGAAGACACCCAGTTCTACACGCTTGAAGCACAGGTTCTTGCACACATTTTACACCCAGAGGCTCCAGCCCCTTCATACGGCACATACACCACACCTCGGAATGCCAAACCCTAGAGCAGACAACTTTGCTCTTTTCCAGGTCACTCCTACAATGCATTACAGATGGAGCTCCAGTGATTTCCACCCAGTATTTATTTTCTACAATTTAGCTCTCATACCTAAACACCACTGTGTTCATTTAAACATGCTGTTGATAAGCTGCACTTCACACAAGGTACCACAGGCAGTACTGGAAAATAAGAAAAAGGGGTGGGAGCGACTGAAATGACAGTCAGAACACTGAAGAGAAAAAAAAAAGTAAAGAAATTATGTTACCTGTGTTATTTTTTTTTGAAAGCATGGCTTACTTCTACAACAACAGCATTAATTTTTATAAGCTCTCTGTATTTAGATAGCAGATAATCGCTATGGTTTCAGCTACCACCCCCTTCACCACCCATCCCATCCACTGCCACTCGCATTCACTTCTGCCTTGTTACTGCTTATTATGCTCAAATACCATTATCAATAAATAAATGCATTAACCACATAAGCCTCTATCCTTTACATACACATTTGTACTGTCTATCACAAGCCACTTTCACTTAAGCATCTACTACCTCACTCAGGGGTCTGCTTTTACAAACTGGGTGGAATAGTTTGACTCACAATAAAGCAAAACTTAGAGCACCCACTACATGATGTATCTTCAAACTATAACACCGGGGTTTGTCCACTCCAGCTACACTTCTCTGTCCATAGAGCAGCTGAACACATCCACACTAGACAACTTTGAGAGCTCCAAAGCTTCTTCCTGTGTTTGAAACCCAATCTGTGCTACTCCAGCCCCGACAAGGTAACTGTCATCTTCCAGAAATGCCACCGGTGACAGACGCAGGACCCAGTTCTGGCCCCGGACAAGGGGATCCCCACACGCAGCAGGGATTCTCCCGTTTCCTCCATCCTGCATTTCCAGCTAACCCACCCTCATCCCCAACCTCTCCTAGAAGCTCCCACTCAGCTCCACAGGCATCTATCCCATCCACCTCCGGCACGCACATCACCGTACACCGGTATTTCCATGACTGGAACACGGGAGAGCGATACAACCCCAACCTCAACACTTGCACCAGTGCTAATGAGCCTCTTTACTGGTGTCATCAGCACTAAAGCTGCATTACCTAAAAATATTACTTACTACCTTAGGAATTTTCCAACTTCACAGGTAATTTAGGACAGGCTCCACCTGGCACAAACCCAAGCTCCAGCGAGTGTATTCTGTTTACGGAAAGGGGTTGCTCCGCTGTACGTACCTGGTGCTAAGCTCTAGGGAACAGGCGTTGATCACGGCCACTACATCATCTATTACAGAAATCTCAGATGAACATCAGCTATTAAGTAAGTACCAGGCATACTACACACTTGAATTTCAGAAACAAAATCCAAACGTTTTCAGATAGATTACCCTCGTAATAATATTTATAACTTAATCTTTAATCAAGTGCTTACTCTTAGATTCTAAAGGTTACAGAGGAAATTGCAGTAACTGAGCCAAGCTTCTTTTTATTGAATTCTTTTGACCAGAAATAAATGGGTTTTCAGTAAACCCTAGAACCTGTTCTGAGTGCAGATCCTGCTTTTTACATTACTTCTCATATTCCAGAAGGATTTTAAAATCTAAATTGCCCCTGTATCATCTTATTCTCTGTTCCAAGGACTTTCATTTTCCAATGAATTCAACAAAGTAACCAGTTTGACTCTCAGGAAAGCTCCAGAGTTAGGAAATAAGCACAGAAATGAGACTAACAGGAATCTAAACACAGCAAAGATATAATCAACAAAGGTAGAAAAAAATGAATTTATTCTTTGTCTCAGTTGAAATTCTGTTTGGAGCAGTTAGAACAGTCCCATAACATGTTCCTGCTATCAGCAAGTAACTACCACTGCTTCAGCAGACCTTCCACCACGTTCTGCAGGAGAACACAAGTGTCACCAGGCAGTTGTGAAGCCGGGCACAGCGACAGGGGTGGCACCACGCAGTCAGGATGGAGAACCTTCGTTAGACCACGCAGAATGCAGAGGAGAACTCATTAAATGTTGGGACCCAGCTCCACGCTGCACCCAGGTAAAATATCCCCGCACCACGCCAGCAGATTGTAGCATTCCCCATGTGCCATTTCAATCTTTCAAAAATTGAGAGGGGAAAATTTTTCACATTCTGTGTAAAAAGAAGACTCGACTGCTCTACTGCAACTTCTCTTATAAAGAAGCCAAAGGCTGTGCTCAGGTAACCAAAGCTCCCACAGAGCTGTGTCTCCTTTGTAGTAAAGCCACTCTTCAGTATTTGCCTACAAACAACTCAGACAGGACTCCAGAAGCTAACCCTCAAATACAGAACAGATGGGTCTACTGACATACAGGAGCCCACAGAAACAGTTTAACCTAAAATACAGTATTATTCTCCCAACATAAAGCTCATTCATCTACATTCACTTTTGCAGACTAAGCCAGCTTCTCAATTCTCTTATTTTATAACACTTGAATTACAGTTCTTTGTGGATTTTTTGTTAATATGCCATTTCAAAGAACATTACTAATTATATTAACAAATTACTGTTCATTTAAATAAACACAAATTCAGTTTTAGCAAGCTCTATACAACTTTGAGCCAACTTTTCTCATATGAAAAGCTGAATGTTACATATTCCAGACTAGAAGGCAGAACTTTCCAGAGGATTAAAGATACTTGAGACCCAGATAAAACCATTACCAGTCATCAAAAAACACTTCCAACATATCCCAAAGGCCTCCTTCTGCTTTACCTGCCCAAAGCTATTTTCACTCCCAATCCCATTTTTCCCCCAAGAAACTCAGTGACATCAAGCAGCCTCACACCACACACACCCCTGTTACTCGCCTTTATTTACTGCTCTATTTGATCACATACAATTGGTACCAACACTTACACCTTCCCGGCTGTAAACACTAAAGGTATTTGTGTTTTGGGGTTAGTGAAATCGACGATTGAAACACTCTACCAAAAAAAGGTAGAAGAGTGCGTGGGGGGAGAGGGAAGAACACCAGAAATATGTCTTTTGAAAAATCAGGATTAGATTGTAGATCCCATCCCAAGCTGTTCTGCTCTAACATTTGCAGGATTCAGAGGAAAGAGAAAATACAGAATGCCACCATGATCTAACTGTGCCTACAGCTCTATGTGGACACAAACACCACCACGATTTGCAGGTGCTGCAAAACAACATGCATTTTGAGTGACCTGTGAAACGCTAACCCTGGCATAATTTACAGTGAACTAATTTATCCAAAATGGTTCTCACTGACTTTGGGGGAAAAAAAAAAGTTACCCACATTCCTTCCTTCTTGCATCATCTTACAAGACAATAACGAACAATTGAGTATATTACTTAGATAGAATTTCACCTAATTCCCAACGTCTAGTTGGAATGCAGAGAGTTATTACATCCATTTCATTTAATTCAGCACATTTGGGGAACAGTCATTTAAATGTTAACAGAATTTTTCTTTTCATGAAATTTGAAAAAACCCACCCCAACTTAAACATATAAGCTTTGTGAAATTTCCCATATGAAAAAAAACTGAATAAGGTCATTGTTCTACTATATTTCTTCCCGAATAGAGTCAGAATCCAATTCAGACAAAGCAATCCTTTAAAAAATACTACATAGTGATTAAAGGTAATCACCTGCAGATCCTCAAATTGTGATGGTAAGTGTGAAACACAATACAGGCTCTGCTCTGTAATGTGCCCATTGCCAGTATTGTCTCTTTTGCCTTAGGCACTCTCATGGTTTCCTCCAAGAAATAACTGGATAAAAACGACTCCCTCTTTGGAAATCACTGTGAATCTGCATCAGGCGCCCCAGCGAGAGAACCACTGGAGGATAACACGAGAGGAACCACTGGAGGATAACACGAGAGGAACCACTGGAGGTTAACACGTAAGGTGGAAAAGCAAGAAAGCCAGTGTTGAGCACGGGGCTCCTCTCGGGAACGGCTCTGGCAGGGACCCACAGCCCCTTCAGGACAACTAGGAGGAGTGAAGAGACTGCCCAGCTGGACAGAGAAAGGTGACATCAGTTAAAAAACGCCATCGTTAAGAAGTCAGGCAATTATCATGACATCTACAGCACAGCTTCTAAGGGAAAGTGTTTGCATACTGAAACTAGAAAGAACTAAACAGCGGTAATCTTTTCTAACTGGAAATTTCTGTTCACACTTTTCACACGTAGACAAAGCAGATGCACCCTTTGAATGGAAAAGGTTCACACTGACCTCCCTGCGTGAGGACCATCAGCAGCGCTAAACACACCAGACAGACACCCAAGGCCTCCAAGCATCCCGGAAGGATTTTTTTTAAAACTATTTCTGACCTTTTTACTTATTAATTTTAAGCGTTTTGTTGCCCGTCACTAAAAGCAAATTTCATTACACCAAAACCCAACATATCACCAACATTTTTTCCACTCTCAAGAAAACCCCTGAGTTATATTCTCAATTAACACCGTTGTTGCATCTTAGCCAGCTGTAACACCAGTATTTTAAAAGGCTCTTTGGATTTGTCTTGGATTTGCTTAGTTTGAATGTTTTGCAGGGATCTTCTCCCTGGATAACATTATTGGCATGGATTACTCCTTCCAGAGCCTCTTGATCCAATTCTGGTGGATATTCTGTTCCACCCACCAGAGGTATCACTCCCTGCTTACGGTTCTCCATTTACACTCGTTCACCACAAGAGCTCCAGGAGAAACTTCAGAGTCCTTTTATATTTTTTTGATCAATCATGAAAAAGTAATCTTAGACTAATACAAAATGTCAGATGAAATCATTTAAAGCAAAGCAAACAATTCTCCATCTAACTGGTAATTAATGTAGGACATTTTCCTAATGTTCAGGTACTGTCTTCCACTAACAGCTGAGTTTTGAGGGACTGGAAAAAGATCATGATACAAACAGCTTCAGCTTACCAAAAAATTCCTGACATCAAAACCTAAAAGCTTTCACAAAACAAATTTTCATAACTCACCTTTTTCTAAAGTTTTCATTCTTACCAGACTGGACTTTTGCATTATTATTTGCATTAACTATGCAAAACATCATGGTGGTTCACAGCAATATCAGGTATCAGAAGGGGAACTTATCCCGCAGTTATTCATACTTTGTTGAAGCTGTAAGCTGTAACACCTCTTTTTTTTTTCCCCCCCAATATACATTCTAGCAATTTTGTCCAAACCGAATTATCTATATTGCATACCTGCTCAGCATGACCCCTTCCATTAAATTAACAGTTAGGAGATTATCGGTTTATCCTGGAAACGTCCTTCCTACTGCTGTGCTTAGTATCAGTATAGTGATAAAACCCTCTTAAAATAGTTCTAGGGTGGAGGTAACAATCAATTGGATGCAATATTCCTGCGATTTTTGTTTGGCAATGACTTTAGTGACTTCAGGCCTTTGAAGGCCAGGAATGAGCAGTAGATTCAGGTTAAATGATCTCTGTCTTTAAAAGTTATGGCAGCCTGTACATAATGTCCTATCTCAACATCAACAGCCAAGCTGTTTGGAACATTATACTGGTCTTTGACCTTCTGAATAAAAAGAATTAGAAGCAAATACATTAAGAACCACACTGCAATTTCAAATTGTGGAAATCAGGACTTAAAAAAAAAAAAAATTATATGCTTTTTAAAAATTGTCATTTGTAACAGATTTCTCACAGAGATGCCTCTTAATGTGGTTTTGATAATATTAAAAGAGATTGCTTGGTTTCACAATCTTTGATGAATGACTAACTTTTCAAAATCAGAGACACATACAAGACAGACACAATCCCCACACACCTCACAGTCAGAGCTTCTTATCCCCCGGGAGTGGATGTGTCCCAACCAAGACATTCTCATAAAGCTCGCGCAGTGGTGCTAACAGCTCCAGCAAAAGGAATTATTCCCTGTCTCCCCCCACAAGAAGTTGCAGTTCCTCTTCGCTGGCCTGGGAACCCTGCGTGAAAACAGCATGAGTGCCCCTTGCAGAGGTATTAAGGCTTTACCCCTCGCCCCAAAACCCATGAGCCTTGCCAGGTTCAAAGGATATTTTTATATCATTATTATTATTATTATTATTAATTTTTAGAATCCCAGCAGATGGCAGCAGCACGTCTCCCCGGCAAACCAGGGAGCACTTCTGCAAAGGACAGCTCCTTCTCGGAACAGACACCAGACTTCTGAAAATCAGACAATTTGAAACACGGGGCACAAACACGATTTGCCGCTGGAACTAACATCCGGAATATTTTTTTTTCAACACTTTAAGAACTCAAGAGCAAATTGCTCTGTTTTCGGCAAATTAGGTAGGCAACTTGGTGCGTGGCAACCTGCCAAACCCGGGGGCAGTGAGTCAAATCCGCGGAACCTGGGGAAGGTCCCAGCACATCTTTTCCTGCTTCAGCAGCCTCCCGCCCCGCTGGTGCCACAGTTCACAAACACCGAGCCTTCCTATTGCATTAGTGTGCACATCTTTACGTTAAAGCACAATGAAAAGGGGTAAATACAGCAAACGAATGCCGGACTGTTCAAGAGATTCTTTTCTACTTTTCCAGTCTGGGTTAAGTTCACTTTAATATCGACGTGTAGTCAAAGGAGACGCCGTGCCAAGGAGAGCTGATTTGAAACGTGATGGTGTCGGGATGAGCAAGGGCACGGTTTGTGTGTGCAGACACACGCCTGCCGGAGCTCATCATGAAAATGCTGAAGCACGATGCTTTTGGCTCTTCATGAGCAAAGAGCTCCAGCAGCACATTAGCCACCCCAAAACATCATAAAGCACCAGACAAATGAGCTAATGACAAATGCTAATTCAACTGCCAAGGCAAAATCTCTCTCAGCAAGCTAACGGGAAACTCAATACCACACTCTGCTGATTACTTATTTGAAGAGCTAAACTTAACTGCCGGGTAAGTTGGGTCTTTCTAGACAATGCAATGACACATCTGAGTAGCGAGATGAAAGACACCTCCTTCAAATACTTAAACCATCTGCAGAATAACCTCCATTTCCCTCAGAAGTTCAGGTGCAAACTTTAGGTTATCTATTAGTGCCAAGACATGCTCCCAAAGAGGAACAGATAAGCAAGAGAATCCTTACTCAAAATTAGCTTATGCCTTACATTACTGAAAATTCTGTGTTACACTTGTACCAAGGTATACACTTGTCATGTCTAAGTCAACTTAAACTATAAATATCCAAATCAATGTTTATGTTCAGTTGCATTATCTCACATGGCTAAAATTAAATTACACAGGCATTCTTTCACATTCAGAATGAAACCTAAAATTCGGTTTAATTATTGCTTACAGACTCCTAAATTCAGTCTGCATTCACCCACAGGAGTTAATACGAAATGCCAAGAGCCTGCCGGTGACCACTGAATTCAAATGCATGGGAGCAAAGAGGAACGAATGTCAACCAGCTGCCCTCTCAGCCCTGCTGCCTCACAGCTCCAGAGGAGATCTGACACCCACGCTTCTGCTTTTATTTTATTTAACACCCTCCCTCTTTTCCCCTTTTTTTTTTTTTTTTAAAAAGACGTTGTTATCTGGAAGCAAGAGCTGTGGCCACAACTCTGCAAGCCCAGTCCCACCAGTGCCCGTCCCTCTCGTGCCACCCTTACGCCTGACGGCAGCCGAGGGCAGACCCTTCCGCTTGCCACACTTCTGTTTTTCCCCTCAGCATTTTTTACGTTATTATATTTAAATATGCAAGCCTGACCTTTTGTTCTACTGAATATTATAATAGCAGATCTCTCTCTGCACCTTATTTTTTTGGCAAATAGAACAGAGGAAATAAAGACCCGGGAAATACACACAGGTAAACAAAATGCTTATAGAAATGGTAACAAGGTCTGATCTTACATAACAATCTAAATTTAAGCGAGCCTGTAACAATTAAGTTAAAAACTCCACACTTTATGAAAAAAAACAACAACACATGAACAGATGGAAATAATCTTTGGGTAATTTTTTACAGCAGATTTCTTGTCAGTTTTCATTCTCTTGTATCAACTTTTTAGCACCGTACCCCAGAAGGAGCACAGCAGCGTAACTGCACAACACACCCTCCGACCCCCAGCACTCCCCGTCTCAATTAACTCCCTGGGCCTTCTGAGTTAAGGGACGCAAGATCAACTTACGATTAACCTACGCCGCAGTTTGTGCAGCTGGTTCAGCCTTCTTAGGAAACGTCATTTTATTGCAAACACCGGGCTGGTTCCGAGTGACCAACTTTATGGGCAAGAGGAAGGAATAACGTGTCTTGCTCTTCCGAGGCAGAACTTTGCCCCGTGCGCTGGGACAGGCCGCAGCACCGAGCACCCAGTGCTGCCCTCAGAAAAACCAAAATCCGGGCAGTACCTCCAGCAAAACCCCTCCAGCAGCACAGCAAGCCTTCCGGGCTGAACGCCGGGGAAAGTTCTGCGGGGACACGACACAGTTGCAGACTTCAAACTTTGTGTTTGTGGCAGAGGAAGTGTGCTGCAGCACGCCTGCTCGCAGGAACGCCGCCAGGGCATCTCTCCTGCTCCTCATGAACAGCTCAGAATATGGCAAACAGACAAACGCTTATTAAAGACGAAAAAAAAAAAAAAAAGTGTCTAAAATCATGCCAGTTTTGCTTCAGCGATCCCGAAGGGCAATAATTACACACGTTGTATTAAGGCGGTCACAAAGTGTATTGGAAGAGATTACACTCCACCAACAGAATCCTCTGAAATAGCGTCTGGGGGAAGGCAGGGACTGCAGGCAGTGCTCCAGTAAGACAGAAAATCCCATTTCCGTTTATGAGAGGAGAGCAAAGTTCAGCTATTCAGTTTCAGGGAGCGTACAGCATTCTACCGCAGATCAGACAGTCCCCCCGACAAGGATCTTGACAGGTGACTGAAGGAGGAAGTCTTTTTCATACGCTTTTAATTTCTAACTCTTAAGCCAGGTCAAAACGTACATTTTAATGCTCAGTTGTTAATCTGAAATTTTAGGGAGCGCAGCTTAGCTACACAGAATACAGATTCTCATACAAGGTATAGAAATGTGTTTGTCTCAGCAGAGACGGACGGTGTGGCCTGTCAGTCAGAGGATGCTCTTCACCACCCTACGCCTCGTCCTGCCAACAAAAACAAGTGAAGCCAACTTTCGAAGAACAGAGAAGAACCGGTAAAAAAATTTGTAGTAAGCAGCTTTCTCATATTCTGATTCAAATGACAAAACCGAGAATGAATTATGATCTGGTTAAAAAAAAAAAATTTAAAAAAAAAAAAGAAATGAAAAGGAGAAATCGGTTCAGTTTCTTGTGGTTACTCACCAGACGACACCAAAGGCTCCATATCCAATAGGTCTGTCCGGCTCAATGTCCAGTTGCTGTTGTGGATGTTGTGAGTGCTGATGATGGTGCGCTTTAACCGCAGCAGCTGCTGCAGCTTGTACCTGAGCTGGGGCCGCTGCAGCTGGTCCAGGGGCCTGGCCCGGTGCCGGTGATGGGAAATATGGCTGCTGCTGCCCCGGGTTTAACATCGCCGCCGCCGCGGCCGCAGCTGCCGCGGCCGCAGCCGCCGAAGAGGCATGCTGCTGTACGGGGTGTACCGCAGCGGCAGAGCCCGGATGCAAGTGATGCTGAGGGTGGTGGTGGTGATGGAGGTGAGGAGGAGGGAGGTGAGGAAGGTGGTGGTGATGGTGGTGGTGGTGACCTGCTGCTGCTGCAGACGTACCGCCATTGTAAGCCGCCATCATTTTTGCGTTGGCTGTCGTGCCACAAAGAGACATTCAAAAAAATGCCCTTTGATCGGATAACAACTGGGTCAAGCTGTCATTTGGCCATAAAAATGAAATCTGCTACACTTTAAAAGAAGTTGGGTTTCATCATACACGGCCCACCTTTAAAAACATGGAGCTCAACTGGCCTGATCTCTTCACGAAGCCAAACAATTTGGAGAATCTCTTCATGTGTGCGTGAGCAGAGTGCACGAACCCTCTTCCCCAAGAGTCCAGCTGTGGTTGGCTACTGAAACTCCATCCTCGGGCAACTGCCTTGGGTTTGGTTTGGGTTTTTTCTTCACTTTTTTTTTTTTCTTTTTTTCTTTTTATAAAAAAGGAACACAGCGCTCAATCCCCCTTCCCTCCAGAAGGAGGGTTTGGAGTCTCTCCCCTGGAATACCCTGAGAGGACTGACAAGTCTACCCCTTCCATTCCCACATCCTCTCCATTTACCCTCTCGAGCCTCCCTGAGCGCCCAGGCACCTCCTACATAGCTCCCTGCTGCCAGGCACCTGCTCCCTCAATACGGAAGAAAAAAAAAAAAAAGAAAAAAAAAAGGCAAAAAAAAAAAACCACCAAAAAAACCCCAAAACAAACAGAAAACCCAACCGCACTATGGCCATATTGAAAAATTCACAGGTTTCCTAGAAAAAGCTAAACTTAAACATTTAAATT
>JAOXNO010000007.1:4035699-4107947 GCA_028565335.1 Limnodromus scolopaceus
CCCCGCCCCCATGCGGGGCGCGCGCCCGACACCCGCCCGCAGCCAATCGGACCCGGCCCACCAGGCTCCGCGAGAGCCGCCCCCACCCCATCACCGCGCGGGACCCAGCGCGGCCGGCCCATAGGACTCGGCCGCTGCGGAGACTCCCTGACTCAGTCCCGCCCCCTTGACCCCCGCCGCCCAATCACCGCGCGCCTCCGCGCCCAGAGCCAGCGAGACCCCGCGAGATTCCCTCACCTCACACAACCCTCACCTCGGGTGGCCCCGCCTTCCTCACCTCTCCTGCCAATCACGCGGTGCCGCTCCAGCCTACTGGCCAATTGACTCTCCCCTTGAGCCGAGTCCCGCCCCCAAGCCCTGCTTTCTGCCCAATCGCAGCTGCCTATCCGATCCAATTAGCCAATGAGGAGAAATGAAAGCCCGAAAAGGGGTTACTGGGCCAATAGTACTCGGAGGTGAGGCAGCGGTGTGATTGACAGCTCTCCTCACCAGTGAGAAGCGGCGAGGGGCGTTAAAGGAGCCCTTCTCCTTCAAATCGCAGCGCGAGGTGCCAGGAGCCGGGTGCGGAAGTTGCCGGTGCGCCCGGCCGCAGGTGGGCAGCCGGCCAATGGGAGGCGGGGAGCCGGATGATGGGCGGTGCGAGCAGCCAATGGTGCTGCCGGGGCGGGGTGAGATGAGGACGCGGCGGGGCGCGGAGGTCACTGTGGGCGCTGAGGGGCGGCGGCGGGAGCGGAGACGGGCCGGGGTCGGCGGATCCCTGTGCCCGGGATCCCTGTGCCTGTCGGCCGGCGCGGCCCTGCCCAGGCCCTTGTCCGTCCGCCCCAGGGGCGACGGCGGGTCCCTGAGGGTCGTACAGCCTCGGGGCCGAGCCAGGGAAGAGGAGCTGGGTTTCCTGAGGTAGATGTTTTGGCCCCGGCCCCGCTCTCCAGAGGAAGGTGATTACTAAAGCTGTCTCTCACAAAAGAAGCTTGCCGAACTCACCTGGCGGAAAGGCCAATATGTTTTAAAGGCGGGGGCTGGCCTCAAAATGTGGGGGTGTGCCTTTTGGGGGAGTGGATGAGGTGGTTTTTGTTTGTTTGTGGGTGGTTTTTTTGTTTGTTTGTTTCGGTTTGAAGACCTGAAGGTGAAGCCTGAAGGCTTTACCTCAGAGGCCTGAAGCAGGTCAGGCTGGGAGGGTGCAGGGTGCTGGGCCTGTGGGTGGGAGCACAGTGCACACAGCAGGGTGAGTGGCCCTTACCTCAGGAGGGGAAAACAACAAGATCTTAGAGCTTTTCAGCAGCTAGATAGTAACCAGTTCTCCTCCGAGTCTGTTATTTTTTCTGCAGCCTGCTTGTTAACACACTCGGAAGTTCTGTGTCAAATGTGAAGTACATGTTAACCTAGCACCAAAATATTTTTAGTGTTCTGTTGTTTTACTTCACTTACACCATTCATCTGTGTGTTTAGGGAATGCAGTGCAATGTGATTATTTTTTTTAAAGCATAAGTGTTCCCTAAAACGCAGAGATTAATAAAAAATGGCCAGTTTTAACACTTTCCACTTTCTTGTGTGAATAGTAATCATACCTGATTAATAGTTTTACTTCACAAAAACTCGTAGTTATCAGAGCCTTACCTGTGATGGTAGGAGAGTTGAATTAACTGTGATAGTGATAAGGAGGTTCTTCCATATGATTAAACTGCGTGAGCAGTTCCAAAGGAAATAAATGACAGTGAATTTGTATGTGCCCTTGTTACGGGTGAGCTGACAGCCTTTCCTTCTCTGCAGCTGGTTCCTGTCTGCACAGGGGAAAAAATGACCAGCATAACTAATACTGCAGCTGCATTGTTGAAGTTTTACCAACAAATACCTGATGGTACAGTATTAAGTACTGTGGTCTGTCTTTTCCGTATTTCTCTCTAAAAACTGAACATCAGCTTGGTGTCATTGGCAAACTTGCTGAGGGTGCCCTTGATCCCACTGTCCATGTTGCTGACAAAGATGTTAAATGGTGCTGGTCCCAGTACTGACCCCTGAGGAATACCTCTCATCACTGGTCTCCACTTGCACATGGAGCCGTTGACCGCAACTCTTTGAGTGTGACCATCCAGCCAGTTCATGGCAGCTGAAGGGAAACACTTATCTTGCACATCCATATGGAGTCATGTCAGATGCCAGTGCTGAACAGCCCACCCTAACGAGTATATCTTCCTTCCACACTGGGTTTATAAACACTTTTATTTGGTGTCCCTGGCCCCTGTCGTGCTGTGGAGCGTAAGACTGTCAGTTCAGCTGCTTTTTAGGCTCTTCATGCTGTGAAAGTTAAGGGGGACAAGATCCTGCTGATTCATACAGAGGTATGTTTAAGGAAAAAAACTTTTTTAAAAGAGCATTAAGGAAACAGGAAACTTGCAGACAAAGTGCTCAACTTCTAATTGACCCTTTGTTTCCCCAATACAGCTCTTTTACTTGAAAGTGTTACCTATTAGTCATATGAATCACTCCTCCTCATAAGAGGGCTGAAGAATGAATTAATTGTGTACTACTCTAAGTCAGTGCTGCTTGTATTTTAACGCCTCTGAATAAGAAGCATAAGGCTGCTGAGGGGGAGCTCGTTACAGAGCTGGCTCAGGGAACTTTGAGCAAGAGTGTTTTGTGAGTAGCTCAATGAGCTTGAGCTGCTTGATGAGTGAGTTGGCAAAATCTACCCATAGTAATTTAAACTGGGCAGGTAGAGACACTGCTCTAGGTCCTGCCAAGGCCCAGTTTGATTGCAACTAATTTGTCATCCCCAGTGATGCATGGAGATATGTGATTGGTGACTGCTGCTGATGAAACATGACAGATCAATTCTAATCTCTTACTGGTGAAGACAGTTATTCATGGGGACGTGCATCTGTCTCTTAGTATTTTATTCACAGTAAGAGCGCTGTAAAGCAGTAGCAAGTCTGCTGTTCGAGTATCAAACACAGAATGCTAGTAGAGCTAGATTTGTCAGGTGCTCTTAGCTAAACTCATTTAAAAACTACATATAAAAGTAAATACTGTGTGTTAGAAACACAGGGTGCAGACTTGTCCCTTTTTGAAAATATGCTGTGTAAAGTGTAGTCTTTTCTGACTCTTGAGAGATTTGTTTTCCCCTTGGATTTGCCACTTGCTTTGCAGGGGTATAATCTTTTTTTACAGCACTCGGTGTAAGACCAAGGGATGGAAGACAATTTGTAACCAGCCAGTTCTATTTCTTTGCTCCTCAGCAGTGCTTTAACCTTAAAATTCTCCACAAAAGATTGTATCGTATTGCATAGCATAAAATGTTATGGTCCAGTTCCAAATATAGGCTTTGTGGGGTTTTTCTTGAACCAAAAGAACTAACTGTGAAAACAGAACTCTGAATATTAGGATAGGTCTTTTGATTTCATGGCTGACTATTGTGCATAAATGTCCTTCAGCATTTAGGCATGTAGGGTTTTTGTAACCCTTTAATGCAGAAAAAGTAACATGAAGTGGAAGAAAGCGTAATGAAATGCTGGCACAGGTTTGTCTCTCCACAAAAAGGGTGCTCCAAGCTGTACTACTGATAATTTATCATGTGGGTGTTTGACAAGCCCACACATACCTTGATATACAACTCTGCAGATGCAGTCCTTGGTATTCTGTAACGCCTTGGTAATATTTTATTCATAAATCCTAATGCTGAAGCCCTTAAGGTGTCATAAACATGGTGCTAATGCCTGTGAATTTGAGGGGATTTGGTTAGTCAGATAAATATCATGCTCTAAGTAAACTATGGTCCTAACATACAACAGAATAAACATCAATATATACAAAGTATCATAGGATTAAAATTCCTGTTGGTGTATATTAGTCCTTTTCTTTGCAAACAGTAATTTTCCAGAGTTTTCATCTTTAAAATCTTTTCTCTACAAAACTGGAAAAGAAGAAATTAATCTATTAATAAAATCCAGTGAGGACCAGGGGGAAAGAATATTTTGGTTTAGCTTTGATTATGTATAAAGATTCGTATCTTAAAGTTTGCAAGGATGGCAATATGCCTTCATCTAAGAGGAGGGCGAGGTTCTGCTTGTCTTGTTGAATGAGGGAGAAATCCCTGTCTTGCTCCGGGCAATGTATTAATAAGAAGGTGCGGGAGAAAAATCCTCAAGTAGTCAAAGCAAGTGGATGACCTAGAATAAGGCTGTAAGTCTATCAAAAAGCCACATTGACCAGGGTGAGCCTCATCTTTTTCTTTAAAGCAGAAGTGTGGGAACTTGGCTGCTTCTTTGAAAAGTGATTAAAATGATGGAACGATGCGTACTTCAGTGGAACTGCTCTGATAGGGCCGAGGGACGGCGTAGGGGACAACTGGTGTAAGTGACAGATGGTGTCATCTTAGATAGTGCCTGTCTGTGATGTTGGAGATTGGACTCTACAGGCACTTACGTTGCTTCACTGGCCTGTCAGCCCTGTCTGTGGCTCTTGCAGCGTGGTTTTTGTGGTGGTCAGGTTTTGCGGTTGACAGCTTTGCCCCGAGTTTCTTTAGATTGCTCTTTAAACAGATAGGATGGTTGTGATTAGCACAGGGGCTTGAATTCATCCCAAAGACTGTCACCTCCGAATCACTGAACTCCATACCCTGAAGTGCGTTCTCACCAAAAGTGTTTTCTTTTGAGTTTTCTGAAATAGTTGCTGAGTTCTTTGCTCACTGCAGAGCTGAAGCATGAGCGTGGCTTTAGCTGCCAGTGCTTGGGTGCTTAACATTAGTTTATACTAATTTGCCATTTGAAGACTTTGGCCTGATTGTTTAGTTCTTTCTGTCTCATTTTCCTTCTTGCTGCTAAACACCAGTTGCAGGAGGCAGAGGGGAGGTCTTTATCCCCTGCGGCTTTTTGGAGAAAGTGACAGTTCTGCAGTTCTCTCTGTTCTACATTTCTTTGCACCAGAAATGACCCTGCTGCTCTTTGTCACCAGTGTTTCCTTTTATCCCTCTCCTGGCAGCTGCTCTTGCTCCATTTTGATGTTGGAACAGCAAATGAACTCCCTCTGAAGCAAATGTCATGCCAGTAAAGACATTGAAGCAGCAAGAAAATCATCTCTGTCTCTGAAGACTGAATTGGAGACCTTTGTGAATGAGATGGTCTTAAAATAGCTCCA
This sequence comes from Limnodromus scolopaceus, assembly GCA_028565335.1. Taxonomy (NCBI): domain Eukaryota; kingdom Metazoa; phylum Chordata; class Aves; order Charadriiformes; family Scolopacidae; genus Limnodromus; species Limnodromus scolopaceus. The sequence continues at coordinate 4,040,830 of JAOXNO010000007.1, forward strand.
CAGCATGTTATCTTCCCTAGAAGGTGGAGAATTGAAAACACCACCAGAAGCCACTTGTTTTTGTGTGAGCAGAATCCCTAATGCTTTTTAGAGTGGGGAGAGAAGCAGGTTACTTCCTTTTCCTCCAAATTAAAATAGGTACAATAATATCTGAGCACTCTGTGTTTCTGCTGTATCTTTCATTCAGTGATGAGGGAGGGAGGAAAGAGGCTGAAACACCAGTACTTAGGATATGGTGAATTTTCTGAATTGTAGTTTAATCAGAATAGAAAATACTGTTGATGTGTTGTTATTTTTTGAAACACCATCTTTCAGAGACCTGGCTTCCTGCTCTGGTTGTCCCACCATTGGCTTTTTATTCTGTCATTGATGCCAGTGACAACAAATTGAACAAAGCTATTGAGTTGATTGGGATTGATTGTGTGCTTCTGCAATTGTGTGCATCTTGCTAAGAGTTTGTTTGCAATATCACAGCTAATGGTCGGGATTATTTCTTGTCCTGCATTCAATTACACTGAAACAAAGTGCTTGCAACAACTTGCACTGTCAGATTAGCTGTATTTTGACCCAATATTCTATAGTTATGATTCAGTGAAGTCCTGGGTAGAAGATTAAGCCTTCAGATTCTTACATTCTTGCAGGTGATGATGTAGATGTAAATACCAGGTAGTTTTGTTTGCTCTAGCTTTATAATGATAGTACAAAGTCCAGCCTTACTCTGATTCCTCTTCCCCCCACTTTTATTTCCAGTTTGGATAGCTTCTTAGTGCTTTTGCATGTAATGACTAATTTTGTCTAGCATAATAGCTCATAAATCCTTCCCCATGTCAGGGTTCCTTAAGTCTTGTAATAGAGCATATGCATTCAGTATCAAAAAAAGAACAATGTGTTATGGAAACCCTTAAACAAACAGTAATTTATAAATTGTAGTCTTTGCAGCAGCACACCTATCCATTAGAGCAGGGCAATTCTGAGAATGTGACTTAAACAGCGTTTCTCTGAGGTACAGAGTAGTGATTATTCCCTGGGGTCTCGCCAATATTCCTATATTTCTGTCATACACAAATAGTCAAGATAGGAATACCTCCAGGACCCAGACTGCGGCAAACTGATGGGAAACAAACTTGCAGCCTAGTTCATGATGTTTCACTCCAGCATTGGCTTCAGAGTGGGATCCTGACAAACTGGGATAATGTAATGCTAATTAAACTTAAGTTTACACAGAAGGTTTGTTATAATTAGCGCAACTTGAAGCCTGTGCTTTATTGGGCAGTCACAGATGCGAAAAACAAATTTCATATTGACTCTAGAATTACATCAGTGTATCTGATAGTAGGCTCTGGTGATGTCTATTTGAAATGGACCATGTGAAGCCAAATCCTCACTTAGTTCACGTAAGTCAGCGTGGCTGGCTCCAAACCCACCTCCATGCTGTTTTTGTTTGGGGTCTGGTTTAGAAGCAGGTTCTTTAGCTATGTTATGATGGAAATAGTTTAAAGATCAGCTTTTTGTGCGGTGTGGTGTGTGGAGCCGTTCAATGCCCTGTTTTCCATGTGCTTTATTTAACTTCTGTCAGGCAGTTCAATGGGTGTTTGTACTGGCGGTACCTGCCTGAGCCTGTTGTGTTTGTGCCGAGCTGGAGAGCCACCTGCCCAGGTTATTAACTTACAGGGGTTGTTTTTACTGTAGGTTTACAGACCTTTTGATGCTTTGAGCTCATACCTGTGGCAGGAAAGTAATTCATATGTAGAGATATTAAGTTACGTTACATATTATGGTGTTATTAAAGGATCTGTTCAGTGGAATTTCAAATAGCTAATTTCAGGTAATCAACAATAAGTGTAGAGCCAAAAGCTTTTTACCTTTACTGTGGTTTTTTTCCACAGTATTGTCAATAACAGAAACTAAATTCTCCAGGCAAAAAAACACTGTGTGATTTTAATCTCTGTGTGACAGTACATTTATATATTTTTCCAAGAGTTGCATCACCATTTGCTGCCTGTTCAAAGATGTCACATGTTTAGTGACCTTGTTCTTCTATGTGATCCACTGTTTCTGGAGTGAAAACTAGCTAAAAATAATACCAAGCCAGAAGTTCAGTCATTTAGAGTTGCTCTCAATGACCGCAGCTGAGGCTCCAGGCACCCGTGGCCTCTATGGGTAGCAGAGGTTCCCAGCTGGTGTAACGTCAAGTACTGTGTACAGGGAACTGAGGAGTGTGTGAGGATAAAACCGATGTGGTCCCAGCCCTGGGCAGTCTCTTACAGTTTGGATATGTACCTTGGGCTGGTAGGTGCCTTTGATTCACTTGTTTGCTGCAGCATACAGCTAATATTAGTGCATTATTTAATTTGCAAAGTGTGACCATGGGCACAATTACTTGTTTACGATGTTCTTAAATATGGTGAGTAATGTCAGGCGTAGAAGTAAAGATCGGGAGGTTTATCAGTCAGGACATCTGACAGTAATCATCATTTACACCTCTCAGTTTTATGTTGGGTAAGCACATTTGCTTAATTCAGCATTGAGTTTACATGTCGTGAAATTCAGTTGTTGTCTTGACACAGAAAGACAAAGGGTTGGGAAATAATCTTTGTTTACACGTAACCTGGGAATTACTGGTTCAGGTGATTGGAAGGCTGTTTCTTTAGTTAGACAACAATCATTATGTTGTACGTGGAGAATTTTGTTAGTTTAAGAGCTCTTGCTGATTTGACATTTTTCCACCCAAATGATCAGCTACCTTCGGGTGTCTGATTTACTGGTAGCCCCAGGAGCCCCCATCCAATGTTCAGCCTTACCAGCAGGACACAGGAGCAGATACAGCAGGAGCTGGCTTGGCCATAACATCTGCTATCTCTGCTCTCAATATATCGCAGTGCTCTCTTTCTGAAGTCCAGGAAACTTTCACTTCCTTCAGACAAATTGTGCAGATTAAGCAATACTCCCTGTGAGGTACGTTTTGAGAATTCATTAGCTCTGCTGCTGCTTTACATAATCCTTTATTTGAAATCAGATGTTTTTGAAGAAAATAAATCCTGCGTTATGTGCACTTGGGAGCAGAAAAATGCTTGCCTCACATGTAACATACATATTAACTGCTTTTATGCATTACATTATAAATAATTTAATGAATGGAGTACCTGTCTTGCTTATGGAATTGAGTAATTTGTATAGGAGCGGACAGTAAAATTAATCAGGGAAAGTCCGATACAACATTTTGCCAGAAACATGAAGAGAATCTTCTGCAGGTCTGTGAGTATCTGAATACTTTTATTTTTCTTGGACTCAGTGGAAGGGGAATTGATAAAAAAAAGTACTAGATGCAAAAATGAAATCACTAATTGAAGAACATGGACTTTTATAGCAAACAGTTTCTTAATTATATTCACATCATAATTTTAACTAGGAGAAGTACTGATGTCTTCAATTTTTCACCATTTTCATCTTTTATGTGAAGGTGGAGGCAATAATTAGCATTACTGATAGAAACGCAAAGTTTTCTAAGTTCTCTCAGTTGTTTTAAGACCATTAATGTTTTTTCTAATCCTGCTTTTTGACATGGTAATATCCCTTTAAGGGTTTTCTTTACCAGATCAATTCCTTTCCTACTAGGAGAGCTAAAGCTTTTCAGCTGTCCGTCCAATTTATCCTTCTGGACTAAATTTCTCCTATGAAGATAACCAGCAGCAATACTCCCCTCAGGAGATTCCTATCAATTAGTTACGCATCACTAATTTCTGTGGTGCTGGTGGCCCAGTCAGTTGTAAGAAAGCTGGTTTGTAAACAGTTATGGCTGTTCAGGGTTTGTCTTTTTTGGTGAGGATTTTTGTTCTTGAAATCCATCTTTTACATGGCAGCTCCTGAAAGCCTGCGGATTTACGCATGTGCGTGAGGAAATATGGGGTGGCTTTAGACAGCTCCTTTTGGGATGTTAATTGCCTACAGATTTCACAGAGGACTAATGAGGGGCCATGTTATGCACAGCGAAGTGAATTTATTCTAAAATACTTATGATGGAGAATGTCATCCCAGAGATACAGGCTCTCAAGGTTCAACAGTCCTTTGTAGCTCTTGCATAAATGTGTGTCTGTGGGTGTGCAGTGCCTGGTGCCACCACGATGGCTCTGGGACGTGGATCAGTCCAATTCCAGGCACCCTGAAGGCTGCTGCTAACTTTTCTTTTGCCCTATGGTCTTAATGATATTCAATTTAATTCACTGTAAAGGAAAGTGGGATGTAAATAGTCTGTAAATGAGACTCTGGGGTGACACAGTAGCAGTCTGGCATTGGAAAGAAGGGGTGGTGGTCTGGAGGGAAGCTGTATCTGAGGTGACAGTCCCATTCCGAAGCCACTGTTGCAGCCTTAGATAGCAGCGGATGTGACGGAGAGATGGCTCTTGTTCCAACCCGCACAAAGCCCTGTGTTTGCAGTGTGGTGCTGTGCTGCTCAGCACAGCACGAGCTAGATCCTCGAGGATCTAGACAGCATCAGAATTTTCCCATCTATCACAAGTAAGCTTTTCTGACTTGCTTCTGCTAATTAGTTGGCGTTACTTAGGTTCCCGTTGTTCAGTGGAGGACGTGGATGTTACCAACGAAGTGCTTTCTTTCTCGTGCTGCACTTCTGCCTGGAAGCCCTGTCACTGCATTTCATTGCATGGGTTTGTGCCTGTGTTTATTCCTGGGGTTTGGGGGCAGGTATTTTGTGCTGTATGTGATGAGACAGACTTGGTGAGCACTAAGCATGAATCAGTTGTGTTTTATACTCTGTAACCACAGCTTATATCCCTGGTGTCTCTTCAGCTCCTCAACATCACTGACCAAGTTTAAGAAAGTGAAAAGAAACTATGGTTTTGTGGCTATATTGATAATGTGAGTGGCCAATGCAATCTAACAGGAAAGCAGGTTATTCCCCAGCTGGAATGCAGACCAGGCTTCAGTTAATCCCTCCCTTAGCCAGAGAAAGGTGGTTTTAATCTATTTATTATGCATTTGGTTGTTTATTTCAGCACTGATACATCTGCAAATGCCATAGCATTGTCTCTTACAATCCATTTGCCATATCAGCAGATGGATCAGGACATGGAGCTGCTTCCAGTCACCCAAGTGTGATCCCAAGTAGTGCCACAGGATCCCGTGGATGGCTCAGGGTCTGTGCAGAAGCACATGACAGTAGAACAGGTCATTTTTTAGAACCTGCTACCAACCGTCTTAGGATTATTGTTTTTAGACATTTCTTAGAAATTTCTTTTCACTGATGTTCAAGACAAAACTAATTTGGTATGATTATTAGAGAAGGAAAATTAAATGGACAAAATCATACAGGAAGCTCATTAAAATGGAAACACTGAAATAACAGGGTAATTGGGCATTGATTCTGTCCTCACCCTGTCACTCACTTTGTGAGCAGTTTTGTATTAAAAGTAACATGTCTGCAGGATGATGCTCCAGTATCTGGTGTTACTGAAACAAAATGAATTGCTTGTTGTTTTTTTTCTCCACATTCTTCCAACATCTGCATGTGTAGATCTGGCCTGTATATTAATTTTACCTAACACTGCTGGTGTGGGATCCTGTCTTCGGGTACGAGGGGGATGTTTGGGTGAGGGGTGTTTTTATGGCCAGTCACTTTTATTAGATGTTGGGGCTCTGGCTGTAAATAACTAATGTGAATGGGTACTCCGAGGGCTGCTGCAGGAAGACCATGCACAGCTCTGTTGCTCTCAAGTGTGTTTATGTGAAGAAAGGAAGTTCCTGGGCTATGGCCTGTCCGTCTTCTGAAATGCTGGTGCCACCTTACCTGATTTGCATAGTTTTAATAATTTTCCCTATTTTCTGTTCTCAGAATGTTTGCAGGCAAATCACCATTTTTAAAAAGTATTCCACACTGAAAATGATTGATTATTGTGTTGGGATTTTGTTTTTGTTTTTTACTTTATAGGCTGATCCACTAAATTGATTATAAATCTATCTTGCCAAATGTTTACTATTTCAATAGTTCTGGCTGTGATTATTCTGATAGGAAGCAATATATTTTCTTTGTTTTATGTTTTGAATGATTGCTAAAATATACATGGTTGCATGTGCCAATTTTAAGATTCAGTTTATTTATGAATGTGGCTTTATTGCTTCTCAGTATTTGTACTATAAAAATACAACTGCATAAAGGTTCATAGCAAGAAACCAGAAAAAAACCTGAACAATAGACTTGAAATAATATTTGTCAATCTTTTCTGATCTCTAATTATCATGATGTTAATTGTGTCTTCCAGTCTTCAAACTATGCTCTATTTGGGAAATCACATGCTTAAATACATTCCTGTCCAGGAAAATGCTTGAGCTTGATTTTAAGCATGTGCATAAGTTATATTAGTTAAATGACTCATAACTATTTGTTTAAATCCTATCCAATGTTAGACTGACTAAATATATTAGAATTGCAATGTAAATACTGCAATAAATAAAATAAATATGAGTGTTGGTTTTGCTATGAACTTGTCACTGATTTTGACTTTTACAGTCATTTTGATGGTATACAGTTGAAATCAAAGAAGAATGGAAATTTCAACTAATTTCTTAATATGCTGAAATGTATTAAGTTACACAAAAGAATCCATATTACAGTAATCCGGCATATATACAGAAAAAGAGTACCCAGCGTGTGTGGCAGATGGTTTCAAAGGAAATCCTCGAGAGCTAGGATTAAAAAGCAATTTTCAGCAAGTTTAAAATGGGTCTCCATATTTGGGTCACAGATATTAACTCTTTCATTGCAAACAAGTGAGGTAGGAGTCTCGTTGGATTGTTATGGAAATGTTTCTCAATAAAAGCTGACCCATGCGCACTGTGGAAGGGAGAAATGAGAATGTCAGTGGATTCTGCTCCTGATCCTATTCTAATAGGGGTGGGAAGCAGAGCTGGGATAGACAGAGACAGTGGGATGTGGCACGTAAATGGGATTCATCATTTGCCCAACAAACACTGGCAACCCTGGTAAAAATAATGGGTATATGGCTTCAATTTTTGCCTGCACACTGAAGTTAATTTACATAGAGACGAACACAGAAATTGAAGAACAAAATCTAAAGATAAATTTTCTCAAACGTGTTTTAGGGGAACACTAGAACTTGCTTTTTAAATTTTTTTTCTTTTTGAAAGGTTATCTTCTAGAATAAATAGTACCACACAAACACTGACCCAGGTTGCAGCTGTTTGGTGGTGGTGTTGGAACATCTAGAAATATTATCATCAATAAGATGCCTAAAAGTGATTGAGCGCAGATGAGAAGACATTGGGCTTTTAGTTGGTATAAATAGCACAGCAAGTTGGAGATTATTGGCTTTAACTAACTTATACCAGCTAGTAATCATGTTAGGGATGTAATTCGCATTTACATCAGAGCTCTTTATACACGTCTGGCAGTGTAAAGGAACCTCAAGTTTGACTTGAGCTAACTTTTTTTTCAAAGACTCTTCTGCTTCCAAAGTAGAAATTTGAGTTAGACCTTAAGCAATGTTTATCACAGTGAAATAGAGCAACTGGTTTACTGTGTTCTCAAAGCTCAGCCGGGTGTATTTGGAGTACATTTGGAAAGCTTTCTGAGCAAAGGTGCCTGATGCTCTGCTAAGTGAATTATAGAAGTAATTGCTGGTTTAAATTTCAGCCTACAGAGAAGTTAATTGCATGGCTCTTCGGCTATTATATCGGCTACATGTTAACAGCAAAGGACAGTCTGCTTCTGAAAGGGCATCATAAATGTCCTAGTGGGATAACAAACTGCAGGTATATGTACAAAATGTTAATTAACAATGCTAAATGATAGGTGTTTTCTTCAGGACTGATCCAAAGCAAATATCAGAGGTCCTGTCTGCTAATCAGAAAAGAAAATTCAGGTGATGGATGAAAGTAATGTTAGAAGGCAGCTTTTGGTCTTCAGTTCTCGTACCAAAGCTAGAAAGTTTCAGTGGACTTGTTGGAGCCCATGTTCCCAATGTAATTATGTGCCTTCAGAGGGAAATTATAAGCACCTAAATTAGATACCAAATATTGAACATCTCAAGCTGTTGCCAGCCATCATGTGTCACCAAGTTATGATACCATTAATACTTGAAAAAAGAGTAATTCTCCCATGACAACAGTTCTCTTTGATCTGTGTGTTTGTAAACGTAGTTCAGGATTTTACCTTAGATTTTTCAAAGACTTGCATCTCTCAAAGGGAGGCATCACAGATCAGTTCAGATCCTTCTGTCATTGTTATCTTCCAGGACTTCTGTTTCAAGTGGTTTTTGAAAGTTTCTGTGAAGTCCCAGATGATCTGAGATAAGACCTGATCCAGATGTCTCTGGGTAGGCAGAACAATCCATTCTCTTGACTTCACCAAATTTATGATCAAATTCTAAAGAAAGGAATTAGAGTTGACTTTTGAGAGTTTGTTGATTTCCTTTACTCGCTGTACAATCAAGTATTCAATAAAGCAGGAGGTTCTTGTATGGAGTCAACTGTCTCATGGGTCAAAAGCAGTTGTTTGTCAGGGCAATGGAAGGGAAGGCTTGTGCAGATCTCCAAAGGATTAGGCAGATGGGTGGAAAACAGAATCCTGAATTGCCCAGTTAGGGGCCAAAGGAGAGTCATCCAGAAACTACACTGAGGTGTAACTCTGAAGCCACGTGTGACACACTGTTAAAGTGTCTTCAAAAGAATGCTGTAAAAGGGAAGATTCTTAGGTGCTGTTTGGCTGCTAGGGCTGTGAAAATGTTCTACTTCGGTCGTGCATTGTTTGTTTTCAGTTAAAATGAGAACTCTCAGGGAAGGAATTCCTAGTTTTCTGCAGCCTTTTTGGAGATGCCCTTTGGAAGCGAGGGTCGGTTCTGCAAGTAGGGTGTTGTCCCAGAAGTTATTCCCTTTGTTCCTCCTGCAGGAGGGTCCTTGAGTGTCTGAGATGAGATCCCACGGCCATAGGGGAATGGAAATGGAAAGCCAAATAACCAACCAGGCTTAAGACTTCTTAAATATTACTGAGGAGCTACCAGGCTGTCCTAATGCTGATAAATGCTGTTTCCAAAGCAGTGTCCTGTGCTCTGACAAATATGTAAATCTCTGGAATTATTATGGCATTCAGAGTTCTGAATACTGTGGCTCTTTAAAATAGTGAAATGCTTTCTTACCTTCAGAACTCTTAGCAGGAAATACTGAATGCTAATTTCCACTGAGTGCTTTGGAATTTCTCTCTACTTGTATCTTTTTGTACTGTATATTTATGAAAAAGTGTTTTTGAGTAGATTACTGGAAGTAATAACCTATTCATATCAAGGCCATGAATTCACGTTTAATGTAACTAGTTAAAAAAAGTGAAAGCTTACATACTGGTAAACTGTGCTACAGATGGGCTTCTCTGCACTTCTTCATTGATGGTACTTTAAGTAGCAAGTTGAAGAGAAACAGATAATGAAAATTGATTCTTCTCTGCAGGTCTCTCTTGCTTACTGTTGGACTTCGACAGACCTAATCTGTGAAGATAATTGAAGTTCCTTTGCTCCGAATGCTGTAAGTGATTTTTTTGTTTGTTTTATGGAAATTGTTAGGAGCCTATTTGCTCCTAACAAACACAGGGGAAAAAGGTGAAAATGCCAAATCACAAACAATTGGTTGAAATGAAGCTGGTGCAGATTTGTTATATGACTGTACGTGTTTGCAGGAGAGATTGCTTAACAGCATTTTGTATTCAGGAACACCCCTGTCTCCATTCCAGCCATGCTGAGAAATGCAGTAGCAGAACCCTAATTGCAAATTGCCAGTAAAGATACCTAAATAAACAATGTTTTCACACTTCTGTTGGGACTTAAAACCAGATTAGTAACCTCAGCATGATGGAGGGAAATATGCTGTTGCTGTGTGTATTGTATCTGGTTGAGAATAAACCCCTGAAGCATCAGTATAGCATCTTAACCAGAATATCATATAGAAAAGCTGGAGGGGTGGTAAAACTTGTGAGTGAAAAATTTTGCCATTGGTAATGACACAGGGTGGTGGCCTTGACCGCTGTTTAGCGTAACTGCTGGTTGAATTTCAGGTGCCATGATAGCGTAGTGGGAGACCTAAAATACATCTTTACTGGTTAATGGACTTCTCACGGGAGCAGTCTTGCCTGGGTTAAACCCTGTCCATGCAGAAATGTGGCTTCTGGGGCAATGCCCCCGGAGTACAGGGGATCCAGCGATTGTGGCTGGGAGGCTGCTGCAGGAGGCAGAATGTGGGTGGGGGCTGGAGCGGAACACCATGGTTTTGACCTTGTTTCAGCATCCCTTTAGTATCCTTACAACACAGCCCTCTCATTCTATAATTAATAGCTATGCATGTTGCTAATGCCACATTTCTTATTTCTGTGAGAGTGTCTTTAAAACAGTTGATATTCTTGCACCAATGAAAACATGTGAAGAGCTCTTCATACCCCCACTTTTTCCCCCAAAGCTGCAGGAACAATTTTCTGGCTTGTAGAACAAAGAAGTTAGCATAAATTCCACAGCCAACATCTGCACCTGGCTCACTTAATAAGCGACTATTTGGCGTAGATGCTTAACCACCTTCTGCCAAGAGAGCCTTGCTGATACGGTTGTGCAGGGATGAAGATGTGATAACGTCTTTTCCTTTTTGGTTCACCAAAGCTATTTTCTTGATTTGTCAAAGTGAAAATTTTGTTGGAAAGGAAAATATCTTTGTACTTTTAAGTATCAGAGGTTAATTAATGGTTAATCAAACTTTTTCTAACCAACCATATTAAGATTATGATGGTGTATCACTTCAGTTCCAATGGCAGACACATCACATATGGGTTGCCATTTTGATGGCTTTGAATGGTAATCTGACCCATAAAAACTGAGGCATAATATGCAAACTGATTTTTTTCTGGCCTGCCCTATTCTTGATGCCATCTGTGTTAGGATGGAAATAAGCCTGCTCCAAATGTGGTCTGCCAGTTTTAAGCAGAGTGGTACTGCCAATTGCAGATGGATTTAAAAGAATAGATTCATGTGAACAAGAAGAGAAGGAAGATGCTCCTGAGAGCAGGAAGTTTCACTTGAAAGCATATTGTGTCTCTTAAATCCTGTAGCCTATGGAACATTCATCAGACCTTTCTGTGAATTCATCTCGGATCAAAAATTAAGCTAATTTTTCACCTAATTTTCACTGTAGTCCATGAGGTCTCAGTTCTATTCAAGCGGTCTGTGCTCTGAAGTTAGAGATTCAACAACCTTGTCTTATGTGTAGCCACAAGTGTCTTGGTACTATTTATAATCCAAAGAAACACATTAAGTGATTTTCACTGGTTAGGAATATGGTCTACAGAAATCTCTAATTATTTTTTTAAATCTCTTTAAATCGATTGCATTGTTTGAACGACCATTTGCTTTTTCAGTAAGGAAGCATGTAAAAGAAGGCACTCATCGATGAATTTCATGTTCGTGACACACTTGAACATCCCTCTCAAGTCCTCTTTAAGCCTTTTATTTCCAGGCTAAATAAACACCAATTTCAGCAATGTCTCATCTACTCCCTTTAATTACTGCTGTTGAGAGAAAGTTTCTGCCGATGCAAATGTGCTATTTTGTCATGTCACATCAAATTGCATCAGCCTTATATTTAGGAACAAAAAGAGGGGGAGGCAGAGACAGGATGTGGCTACAAATGGAACCAAAGGGTTTTCTTAAACATAGGCTGAAAATAGACAATTGAGGCAGTGATGCTTTTTCAAGCAAAAATCCATGAAAGGGAAAATCAAGTCTGTGACGACAGAAATGAAAAGCAGGGCTGGGGGTGTGCGAGGAGGGAGTTCTAGATGGAGGTGTGGGCTGGTGTCAGGGAAAAGCTGATGAACTCCTCATTTGCGCAAACACCCTTTGCATTGTCAGATGGGTGTGAAGTGGTTTTAGAAGATGTTACACCACGTACGTCTCCTCTTGTGCCTTCTCTGCTGGCTAAAAGGGTTCCTGGCCATGCTTCCCTCCGGCTTCTTGCAGGGCATGCACCTTTCTAGTGCTTTGTACAGCGTAACACATTCTAGTAGCTTAGTAGGCCTTTGGAGTGCTAATATACAGTACCTATAGACTCAAAATACCTCTAAACATGAATTAACCCTTAAAAGGCTCTTGCACTGCAGGAGTGGTGTTGTCCATCTGTATTAGTTGCCTGGAACAACTCGGTTACTCTGAAACTCTGCTACAGTCACAACACTCAAGCCCAGTTGTTCAGGTTGCCAGAAAACATAAGGTTTTGTGGTTCAATAGAAAATAATAGAAATGTGCAGATTTATACCAGCCAGGAAGTTGGACTAGTGACTTTAATGTCGCCTTCAGTGGCATTTTCCTGGAGGAACTGTGGTAGAAAAACGAAGGCCTCCAAATCAATTTCCAATACAGACACAATAGCAATATTCCTGATTCTTGTCTTGGACATAAATTCATTTCTGACAACATTCACTTCAGTTTCCTTCTTTTAACTACTTCCAGCTCACTAAACTGAACTAAATAGATTGTGGTAAATAGGCATAGAGCAAATTTATAGTTGCTGTCCAAATAAATGTAGGAGACTTCAAATAATCCATCCCACTAAATTGACTTTAAAATGTAGAGTCTATTCCCAAAATATATTTAAAATAATTGTTCTTCAGGAAAGCCAGTTCGGTTCTTCAGAAAATGTTAGCAGCTTCCCCATGGAAAACATTTTCTGCCCTCTCAGAACTGGGCAGAAAATGATCTATTGAAATCAAATGCATAAATTATGCATGTAATACAGCTTGCTTTGAAATGATGAGTCTGATCAGAGCCTGATGGCAATTAAATGGAGTTCTGAAAGATCAGCTGTGTTTGAGAAGCATCAGAACTCTGGATGCGGATGTGATCTGTAGGCGTGTGAGCAGCACCTGCTTATCAAATTAGAAAAATACTATTCATTTCTTACAGCTAAGCATTTGGATACTCTCCTCAGAAGTAATTGGTGATGTTAGAGGTAATATATTTTTATTCTTGTCACCAAGGATAATAAAAATGTGGTAGAAGCTTGTATATTTACAGCATTCTGACAAATAGAAGTCAAGTAGTGTTTTAGACTGAAGCAAGACAGGGAAAGGCACCAGCTCTTCATGGTTTGATATTAACAGTCCTCCAGGACTGTAAAACATTACATATAGTGACGCTGTAATCTAAATTCTTACATTCTTTACAACACAAAAATAAAGGCCCATGGTGCTAAATTCATGTACACAATGAAGCTTGATGGGAACAAGGCAGTGAAAGATTTACCTCAGGCTTTTTACAAACTCTAGCCTGGGTGGCATGAAGCTCGTGTCTTTGACCTGGCTGCAATATTTGGTATTGTGTCTCCTGTGACTTTCCTTTGGTAAATGCATCCCTTGGCTGTGCCATTGGACTGGACAATGGTGTCAGTGTAACAGTCCAGGCGTGCTCCCTCCTGGAGTGGAGGGAGGAGAGAGTGCTGTAGAGATTCTGGTAATAGTTAAAGCATTAATTTCCATATAATTTCTTACTTGTCATTTTCCGTGTAATCCACTTCCTAAGACTTAAGACAATCACATCTGATTTTTTTTCCTCCAATCGCTTTTTTAGTACCTGGGAATTAAAGTGCCTCAGTAAAATGTGTGCATTTTCATAGCAAGGAATGCATTTCTGTTACACTTTTTCAAAGCAAATCACAGAAATATTAAATGGAGGAGGAGAAAGATGTTTTGAAAAATGTTTGTTTTTATAGTTGGGGTTTGTTTGTTTTGAACTGAATAAGTCTGAAAATACTAGATAAAAACTGCAGATCAAATGAAAAGACTCTGTAAGCAGTCTCCAGATTCTTCATCAAAAAACCACCTAACTGACAACACTACAACAAGAAAATGCTCTTAATTAATGTCTTCAGTTAAGGGAAAAGCACTGTGGATCCCTTAAATATATTATTAAATCTGTATTGTTTAGATAATAGGATGGGGAAAGACACTTGTGCTGAGTGCTGTGTCAAATTCGTCAGGGCATGTTTTAATTCTAGTTCACTTGCTGGATTTCACAGCTATTTGTCTGGGTATTGGGGTAATTTGGAGGGTTGAGTGAAGCCAGATGACTGTAATGAACTCATTTTGTGTCTTTGACTCATCCTGGCAAAAAAAAGAGATGCTATTTATGGGGTATTTTGTATTGTTAAGACTTCTGTTCCTCCTGTCTCTCAAACTTTCTCTGGGCCACTGTCTTTGCGCCATCACCAATAATTACGTCAAATTAATTCAGCATAATTGAGTTAATTATTAGCACTGAAGGTTAACAACATGACTTCAATTGAACCAAAGCTTTTATCACCCTTTCCTGAGGTTTCACAAAATGTAAACAAATCTGAATCATGGATGAAACCTAAGGCAGCTCTGCTTCCATCAAGTGCTTTTGCCAGTCAGGAGAAGCCTCCTGCCACATCCATTCATTCAGACGGGTGTTGATAAATGTGCTCTCTGTTGCAGAGGGAAAAGAATTCTGTGCCATTCTGTATCAACAGCCAAGTGCTTTAGAAAAAAGGAAATAATTTAATCATCCCAGAGCTGTTCAGTCAAAACCAGAAAGATAGAATAATTATTAATAAGAATTCATATATAGAGGGAATATTGTACCTGGTTTAGCTGACATACATAAAAAAGAATTAAGACGTAGGTCCCAAAGATTCAGAGGATAGCTTTTTGAATTAGGGATGCTGTTGTGAATCACTGTGTAAGGCATAATCAATAGCATGAATCCTTGTATAAGGTGGTAGGTGGAGAACCTGAAGATACGGTTTCTGTTCCCAGCTCTGCCATTGACTTATTGTGAGACCTTGCACGAGCCACTTCATTTTCTGGAGCATGGTTTCTGGAGTGTACCCAAAAGGCATCAGGGGAAGTGAAAATTTGAAGAAATCATGTCCCAGCTGTAAGATATTTTTTTGTACCTGTCCAACAGGATATCCAGGATCCAGTTTTGGTTCTGCTCTTGATGTGTTATGTGGAAGATTAAGAATATTATTTTATTTCTTTGTTTGTGTCTTTTGGGGGAAATCAGGGCTAAAGATATTTGGGTTGCATTTATACTTGATTTGAGTTCTGCAAGTTCTGCAGGAGGAGGGAAGCCATATATACTAACATGGCAATTCTCAACATATACTTTCTATTCCCATCTAAATCATGTCACTGACTTTGCCATAAAAGTAGCTGAGAGCCTTCTCTCATGAAGGGATGTGGAGGGGGCGCAGGTGCCTTCCAGCACCTCAGGGAGAATTATGCTCCTGGGAGGCTGGGTCAGGGCTATAAATGACTGCAGGCTCGTTAAGGGCCATGGAGCTGTGCCCGTTGATATTGTTAGAAGTCTCATTTATTGGTTGACTTTCAAAGACTATTTAGAACGGACAGAACTGCCTGCTCCCAGCACCCAGCTTCTGCCTTCCTTTTGGAATCAGAATAGGAGACAAACAGCGAGGACTGAGCTAACGTAGGCAACGACACGACTGGTCCTGCGCTCGAGCAATGTCTAGGCCTGCCATTTAAATACATTGCGCTAGGTAACATCTGCTGTCACCGTCAGCTGTAGTTTTAATTACTTCTCTCTTTAAATTGGATCAAATCACGAAGCACTGGAATCAGTTGTTAAGCAGCCCTTTCTGGAGCCAGGTACTGATTTCCTGTATGATGGAGTTCCTTCAACATTTCTTTTTTCATCTCAAAAGAATATCTTATAACTCTCTAAAATAAGTGTCTCATAACATGTAGAGGAGAACAGTTGCTGAAGGAATGGGGAAAGCATGGTGGGTGTACAAGTCTCATACAGCAGCTGGCTTTGTGAGGAGCTCTCTCTTGTGGCATCCTACTGCAGCCAGCAGAGGCTTTCCAGGGAGAAGGTCCTTTCTGAAAAACCACTTGCTGGACTGGGAGCTCTTTCTGTGTGATAAGCTTGGTGCTAGCCAGAATTTCCCTTTGGTTTTTGTATGAAGCAGATTCTCTCTGAGCAAGGCTGGGCCATGAAGAGTGACAGTAAAGGTTTTGGGAAAACTTGAGATATGGCTTTAAGACCTCAGAAGTGTTCCTCAGATATAGCGGGCATCTGCCCACATGATTAGCTGTTGATATGGTAACAATCCCTGATTAGTGAACTGGACAAGTTAAAATCCCTCTTAAGAGGCTAAAGACTCCTAGACTTAAATGTTCTGTAATACCCCTGCTTATAAACATTTCTCCCATGACCAGGCTTGTATTTTGCTCAAGATGTGGTGGACCAAATCCATCCGTGTTCTAATGGGAAACCAGGAAAGGTTTTGGCTCAGATTATTACTTGGATTGAGAGCAAAGGATTGGAAGATGCTAAATTTCAGCAGGCGTGGATAATGAGACAACAGCAAGTTGTTCTTGATGCTGCTGTGCAGGATAATGTAAATTGGGAAGGATGATTACAGGGCGAACTGCAGATGCCAGGACGTTGTACAAGTGCCATTGTCATTAGTGGAGGGATTATGTGTGTATTGTTAGGATGGGAAGGATGTGCTGCCGTAGATGGGTAAAACGAGAGGTCACGCTGGAACGCCCTGTTACACTGCAGGTTTATTTCCTTGTAGGCTGGATGTATGTTTGCACTAAAGGAATGTTAAGAGGTATACATTAGGCATTCTTGGTTTGGGGAAACAACAAACCAACAGTTTGTATTAATCTTTAGTGAATAGCATGGGTCACAGTGACTTCTCTTCCTCTCTTAAATTCTGACTCTTTACCTCCCCATAACTTTGTCCTTCTGTTGAACTTTTATACTTTTACTTTCCTAAGTAGAGCCCTTCCTGCACTAAGTGCTAGCTGCTTGTTTGAATTATGGGCTTTTACCCGCTTGCCTTTTTCTATTTTTTTTTTTTTTAAAAAAAAAAGATAGATTGCATGAGCAAAATGAGCCTATCTTAAAGCATGAAGATAAAATAAACTTTAGCCAGTTTCAGTCCTTCCTGAATCGAGTTAGGAACCATGCCAGGACTTCATGTAAGACTTACTATTCTTCCCATGCATATATCATCCATAGTTCATAGAATTAATATTTCCATTAATCAAAGACAGTGTGTTTGCGCCCTTCAAAAGAACTTTCACACGTTATGCTGCTGATGGGTATTCATCCTTTAATAAAATTTGTGGTAGCTTGTGTTGTGCCCAATTGGAAGTTTTTGAAAAACTTGAAGATTCAAAAAGGATTAGAAGGTGATACAGGCCCAGCCAGCAAGTTGTTACACTGACTGTCATACAGCAGTCGGGAGAGCCATGGTTGCTGCACTGGAACTAAGCACCAGAACCCTTCAAAATACAATATTTACAAGAAACGAAGGAATGAAAAGGGAGTTTTGTTTTAAAGCTGATGGCACCAAGATATAACTCAATTCATATTCAGGTGTGATCTCAAAGGTAAATACTTACAGATTTGGCCACTGAGAACAAAATTCATGTTGACAGCAGTCGAACTGAGTACTTTACAGTTGGGAAGATAAAGTTCTTTTGAGACTGTGCCTTTCACAATTTTCTTTAAGACAGGAGAAGGCATTGTCAGGAGAAAAGAGTAAGTAGAGAAGTTAGAAATGCACCTAAACCAGGGGGATTCCTCTCCTCCTATTGCTTGACGTTTAGTGAGCATGCTCCAAAGAGTATTACTCTAATTAGTCTGAGCATGCTTATTAATTATCCAGAAGAGGGTAATCCAGCCTCAGTTTGGGCAGCATGTTTCCTCCCTAGTGTAAGATTGCAAAAGTCTTTTTGTGTTTGATGTATTACATGTCTCTGCTTCGTGATTCCAAATGAGCGTAAGGCAAAACATTTGCCCTGTGGCTTTGGTTAATTTATATAAGTGGTCTTCATCATGACAAGAATTTAATGTCTTTTTATGGCCAAACCCCAGAGCTTTTGTGCTTTTTTTTTTTTATATATAATCCTGTTGATGTATGTCTATATGCAGTTTTACTGTACAGATCTTTTAAGCTTTTACTCAGCCCCGAAGAAAACACATTCTAGGTCTGACTTGCAGTTGTCTGAGAGTTGCTTTACACCGTATCAGCAGTGAAGGGATCATAAAGTGAGTGTAAATACAAATATAATCACTGTGGATGTACAAAATAAAATGAAGCTCTGTTGCGCTTTCAGAGGTGAAGTTACTTTTTTCCTTTTATTCCTAGTTTCCTTGTTTATACACTTAGGGATGACTCCATCCCAGCAGCTGGCTGAGCTGACGTCCAGTCGCTTGCTCGGTCTGACCGTCCAGTTCTCTTTTCAGAACTCTTCCTTCTGGGCTGTGGTTCCCTGTTGTGTAGGTATAACCTGCCCTCCGAGCTGTTTGGATAATGTTCAGGTGTATTAAAGCACAACTTGGACTTAGCTTATGCAGAAGTTTACCACGTTCTCTCGGATTGCCCTGTTGTCATTATGTACATCTCTAGCAATCTGTCATCCTCTAGCTCCACCAATTCTGATTTATGTTTGCAGGGAGGCAGCTGCTGATAGTGGCGAGTTGGCCTGATACTGCTGCTGTAGAACTGCAGGAAGAATGGTCCAACCCATGGCGATCCCTTGGCAACAGACAGATCTTTGGGATCTGTTGTTCAGGCAGTTCTTATCCCCGTGTGCTCTGCTGACATTGTGTAAAGCCGAGGTTACACTGCAGGGCTCTGCCCCCAGGTGTGCTGCTGTTGCGCTGTCGTTTGATGCTGCTTCTCCGCCTCATGCATCAAGCAAAGCTCAGCGTGGAGAAGAACGGGAATAGGAGTGGAGAGAATGAGACTGGCTCTCGTCCTTTGTGCAATAGGGCTTTACAGATCGTATTTAGAAAGGACAAAATCCACAACAATGACAGGCTGCAACTCGTCAGAAGCGATCACATCAAAACAGCAGATCTTAATAAAAGCCCAGCATGCCAGAGAGCTGTGTTTATTAGAAAGTGACTTCAGCATTGTACATGCTCACCCACACACGAGACGGGGTGTATCTACAGGGCAGGCCATTGCCCGGGGCTGCGAAGCGCTGGGTGGCTCTGAGTGGATGTGACTTGGTGGGGAGGGGGGTTTGCTGGTCTGCCCGGGGCAGCAGAGCCTGCAGAGCTGGCCCTGAACACAGCACGCTGCTCCCTCCGTGACCTACTGGGGAATAAAGAAAATACTGTACAGTGTAATCACCAGAGAAGGCGGATGGTTCACTGAAACCACGCTCTGCAGTAAGTTGTGAGGGTATTTAAGAAGTTCGAGCCCAGAGTCATGGGCTTTTCCTGTATTTACCAGCTGGGAACCTGTGAGGCCGGGGAGGGAGGACGGATGGAGCCAAATAGAAAGATAAAAGGATAAGGAATCCTTCTGAGTAGCAGCACTTGGGTGTCTTCCTGCACTGATGGCAAAACATGAACCAAGATGTTTTGTGGTTAAAGAGGTTTCAAGAGGCTTCCAATTTCGTTCTTAATTTGGCAGTTTGATTATTACTTTCCTGGGCAGAAAATTTTACTATCTCATTTTGCACGAGTACCGCTTTTGGAATGTGTGTTCCTACTAATAAAAGCAGGTCCAGTGAAGGTGTGATGAGTCAGGTTCAGAACTTGGCTCTGAATTTTTAATAAAGTTCACTTGTGATTGTTTTCTTGCAGAGTCTGTTATTGGACACTTCAAGAAGGACAAATAATTCTGGCACCTTAGATAACTGTATAAGATGTTCCAATTCCCAAGATACCTAAAGTCACACATAGGCTTGAAAAAACAGTCCATTTCTCTGCTGTTTTATGAGTACTTACAGTGCAGGGAATATTCTGAAACACATGCCTAATTAAAACTAAATTAATGTACCTCGATAGATTCTTTGCATTTGTTTTTCTTCAAATATTTTTTTTTCTTACCAGGTTTGTTTGCTTAATCCTAATTTGCAAAATTCCCTCTGTACAGTTGTGGTTCCTCGTTGTTAAAAATTGATGTAATGCTACTGTGCTACTTTACTAGGGTACTGTAAAATCAGTGCTTTAGAGATCGTGAGGTGTGACTGGGATAGGGAATAATAAATACCCAAGTTAGACTTCTGGAGATGCAGCACTTTGAAGTACTAAGAAACCACATCTCCAGCCTGTGTGTTGGGGGGAGAGAGAGAAGGGGGAGCCAACCTGTAAACAGCAACAGCTCAGGTAACTCCTGCAGTCCCTTAATTAGCACTTCCAGTCTCTGAAGCCCGGTTTTGGTGGCCGTTTAACTAGTCCGGAGGGACTGAGATTCTAACTGTTGAACCGTAGGGACTTGCTTGAAAAACAGTCCCACTAGCAGAACCCCCATGGGCGAGCGGTGGAGCAGGGTCGGATGGGTACCCTGGTGGGCTCGGCTCTGCACGGGGCCAGCCGACAGGCTGCTGAAGCTGAGTGCGAGATTAATTGGCTTTGGTCAGGCTCTGCTTGGCTATCTGAATATCATTATCAGGAATGTCAATGATTATGCAACGCAGAGAAATGCCACAATGGTCTCAGTGTCTCCTTTTATACTTGTCTCTTTTTAAACAGGGCTTTATCTAAATGCAAATGTGACTTCAGCCTTCTGATTAGGACGTTATACAGTCATCCGTTCCAGAAAAGCACAATTAGTGGATTATTTTATTTCTGACTCAACAGTTCTTGGTTTAGATAGTTTGTTTGTTGTGCTATGCATGATATTTAAGTTATCAGAAGGAGATGTGCATTATTAGTCAGGATTGTAGCCAGATTTTGTGAGGTCGAGGGTTTTTTTCTTGGCAGATAAAAATGGTAACGTTTGTGGGATGCGAGGGGGGATGTTTTTAGAACAAAAGGCACTAGTGCAGATTCATACTGTGCTTCATTGTCCTTTTTGTGCCAAGTTAGGGGCAAATCACTGTAGTAACTCTGCAAATTCCCCAGTGCTGGGGGTGTACAAGTGCAGGCTGCAGCCCTACCTGGTTTCAGGGTCTGGTCACTGTTGAGTTGTACCCGCACGGTTGCCCAGTATCTTAGAACTTAGTAGTGCGTCAGGTCATAAGATTATTTCTCATTAAACAACCATTTTATCAAAAGAGTGATTTTCCAGTGAAAACTTCACTGCAAATGATATTGCAAACATGGGAGTTAATGCTCAGAAAAACACAGATCTGTGGTGATAAAACTCCCTGTGAAGCTTATCCACGTCACGAAACTTGTAACGTTTTTGCAGCTGTGAATGTCAGAACTCAGGATATTTTTTTCTGTCCTTTTAGTATGGGAGCCTTCTCCAGTATACGTTTGATAACTAGACCTGATGCAAACTTCATTCTTCAAATCTATTACTCCAGTGTTTGTGGGAAGGTGAAGGGTTGTTTTTTCCAAAATTTATCAGTGTAAATGTATTTGTCACATGATTTGGACTCAACAGCTCATCTTTTTCCTATGAAAAATTACTGCCGTGAAAAATTCCTAATTATCTATAGTGAAACAACGTTTTCAATTCCATTGATCAGTTTTAATCCTTCCATACTCATATGTTTACGTGACTGGTTTCTTGCTCTCTCTCCTGTAGCTTATTTTCTTTATGCTGAAGCAAGCTGTCCTATACATTCCCAACACATGGGGGATCGTTGCTTTTGTGTCAGGAAATCTATTGCACCACTTAGGTTTAATTAGAGCACAATGACATATGATGAGTTTACACATCAAAGCCTAGAAAGAACTCAACAAATTGGCTCTAGTCCCAAAGTGTATTTGGGGCTCTGTATTGAATTGGGGTGTTTCGCTGTATTTAGTGGGAATATGGGAAATACAGGGTCAGGTTCTTCAGGTCAGTGGAACTATAGCAGTTCTTACCAGCTAAGGATCTAGCCAAAAAAAACCTGTGTGTAAAGTTTCATTTTAGGTTCAGATCAGCTTGAATCCCACTGCATAGTCTAGATTCCTGTACTGGGTGATAGAAACTGTGGAGAACGAGAAAGTTGGAGAGGCGCTGCTGAGGGAGAGCTCGGCAGGTATTCTCCTATTGATGGGAAGGAGGCCTTGGGACCAGTAAAACAATGTCCTTATGTGGTGATGTGTGTGTGGTGTGAAATGTAGCAAACAGATAGCAGTGTACCGAAATAGTAATGTCTTGTTAGCCTAGGCGGCATCCACATTTAAATGTAGCCAATTGTATTGCTCACAAGGTATGGACAGTCACTCACAACCTATCTGTGAAAAGGGCACAGCGTGTGATCAAAAACCAGAAATTATAGATGTTAAAAAAGTGAAACAATAAACCTCTTCGCTTCGCCACTTAGCGGAGTCCGTGCCTCTTGTGCCACAAAAAGCCCCTATCCACATAGTTTCTGTGTAAGTAACAAGCTGAATCCTGTGCCCAGTTCTAATTAGCAGCGAGTTCAGAGAGCTGAGTGTAGACCCAGAACAAACTTGGCTCTGCCAGGCAGCAGAGCGAGGGGTTGGCTCACGGCTGGGTGGGCTGATGCTCTTCATGCACTGGCACCCGTAGGATCTTCTGTGTTGGTAACTCAGTGGGTGACTGCAGTGCCCCGTCGCTTACCTAAACGAAGCTCTTCGCCTCATGTCTTTACCATGGGGGTGGGTTTATCATTTCAAGAAGTAGAACTTACCACTGTAGCAACTTTTTCCTCCCATAAATGCTTCTCGTTAAATAAGGGAACGTTGATGTTTCACAGAGACATTTTTTTCATGGCTCTGCTGACCCTGTTATCGTTGCTCCCCGTGCCAAGCCATGGGCTGTGGGGCACAGCAAACGGCTCAGGTGGTTTCACATGCTCTTGTATGTAAATCGCCCAGCTCAACGTGTAGCCATTTGGCTTCTAAACGAAAAACTGTTTGTATTAAAGCCTGAATTTCAGGGTTGAAGCCATTTTGAAGAGTCAGCTCTTGGTCTATATTTCTGAATTTTTGTAACATCTTTCTGCCCTACATCTGGGGTTTTTTTGGACAGTATCCAATTCCTGTAGTGTGTGAGATGGAATGGCTTTTATTAAACAAATATGAAAAACCAGAACTGGAATCAAACAAGCAGAATGAAAAGATTTCAGCAGCAGTGTAGAGCCAACTTATTGCTCTCAGGATGGAAGAATGGTTTTCTAATTGTTCATGAAAGCTAATGGAAACCACATTTTGTCTGTGAATAATTCTCAGGGGGGATCATTGTGAAGTCTTACCTCATCTCTCCACTTTGCTGATAGCACATATCAAGTATTCAAAACAGCCACACCCTGTGAAGCTCAAAGTGCAGAAAACCACTGGCCAGTTTGAGATACTCGAGAGAGATGGGACCCTTCAGGGGTGAGTGCTCTTTACTGGCACCTCACCAGCCTGGCAGAAGCTGGTCCAGATGTACCTTTGGTGTGGCATGTCAGTTATGGGAGTAGCAGTAAAGTTTATGATGAGAGAATCCAGGAGCCAACTAATAAAGATTTTTCTTGCCCACAAGACATCACAATATGGCACTCAACTGTCTTGAGAGGAGTTTTTGAAAATTTCCTTTAGTAACATCATCTACTTCTGAGTTACCTGTAACTAAACATGTGCCGTGAGTAAAGCAGTGTTGCAGAGGCCCATCCCTCAGGAATAAGACACATTCGGTGTTTTTGCTGTAGACTTCTTTAATTCTCTTCATATAGAAGAACCATGCTTTTTGTGCTTAAAATATTAAATATTTTCAGTGACCTCTGCTACTGTAACTCAGCATAGCTCTTGTTACTGCTAGAGGCGTACGCTAATTTATATTTCCTTAGTTATACACCGAGATGGAATTTTGTTTTACTGAAAATACAGATTACAATAGTATGTATCTTGTTGTGATGGGCATTTTCTGGGTACATAGAGAGGAGATTTCCCCCACTGCAGGAAGAGCTAGTCTGCACAAATATACAGCCCAGGCATGCAATAGCTCTGGTGTTCTAGTCTGAAATAAATTTGGCTGAAGGACTTAAATTACTTAAGAAAAAGGAAAAAATATTCTAAGTGATGAGTAAGTATCATAACGGGTGCTAAAATAATGCTGTACACCTACTTCATTATTCAGTTACTTATTTATTATCTTTATTCTTAAGAGTAATGATGTAAAAGTGCTTTTTTCCAAATGTTAATTTAGTTCTCTGCAGATGGCAACCATCTGCTCAATGACAAGTCATTTACAGTATTCCATTAGCACTCTATAGAGCTTGGATGGACTCATTGTTACAATATGTAAGGATAGTTCTGGAGGTGAAACTTGCTAGATTTGTTCTTTTTCTGTTGCTGTTAGCAGAAAATATGGAAAACTTCAAACCTATCAATATTTTTGCCTGTCTTCTCCTACATTTATACATGTTATTTCAGGTTAAAGCCTGCCGTTCATAGGCCGGCTCACGAGATATTCTTGAGAGGATGACAATACTGGGAAATGCTGTAAAATTCCAACACCACTTGTAGCAATTATGAGTGTCCTCATTCTGCAGTGTCACCACGTGGAGGGGCTCTTACGGATGCTCAAGGAAAGCACTGGAAGCTTGAATGAATCTAAGAATTATCGTTGTTGAGTAGAAAACTCCCTCAGGGCTGCGATACTGCTTTGTATGCTGATAGCAGCTTACACTGTGGGTCTTTTCTTAAACTAGAAAAAAATTAATGTTGCAATGCACCTTAATATTACCATCGTCAAGTGATCTTGCATGAACTGCACGCTTTTGTGTTTTAATACCTTGATCAGTGACAACTAACCCCCATCTGTCTATAAACTAAGCAGGTTCTGATTAATTTCATCTTGTGTTTTCTTCTAAAGTTTCTTCAAATTATGCTGCTAAGCCTTAACTTGCTGGCCTTGTTTTCATTGTTGTAAAATTACTTATTTTTTTATTTCTTTGCTTTAAAAAAATTCATTGGGTATTTTGATTTGTGTTTTTTATTTTCAGCAGCTAAAAACCTTGATAATGGCCCCGCTGCCGAATGCTGAGCTAGTTCAGAACTCTCTGCAGTTATACCGTTACCTGCTGCGGTGCTGCAGGCAGCTTCCCGAAGAGAACATTCGCCAGCATTACAGACATGCCGTCAGGCAGGTGAGAGACACATTTCTCTTCTGGTGGTGGAGTTCAGTGTTCTGGGGGTTTTGGGTTTGTTTTTCTCCTCCTACGGTTTGGACCAACTTTTTGTAACTCCTGGCACTTAAAAAATTATTCCTCTGCAAGCTTGAAACGTTAGAGGGTTTGAAGGGTTATAGTGGGAGTATGTGAAGGAGAATTTCTTTTCTTTTTGCTTTGAATCTGAAACCTTTTATTTTCCTTGGCTTTCATCTCTAATTCCTGTGTTAGTCAAGAGAGTGAACAATCATTCCTTACTCACCAAACACAGCTGTTATGGTGGTACTTACTGGTTCCTTGTTGGTCATTTTTAATGTATGTATGTCCCTCCCCTGGCTGGGTAAATCTCATCTAATTGTTCATATGGAAGTAATTTCATGTCTTTGCTCGTACCTGTTGTCCCATGTCTTTCTAGTTTTAACCTATCAGACAGTTTCAATTGTTGTTCTGAACTGAAGTTCTCTAGGGTTTTTTGGCTGATGAAAGGTGTGAAATACTTAATATGAAATTACATTTGACAAGACTTGTTATGGAAATAGCACAGCCAGGTGCTGCAATGAATATTTTTACCTTTTCAGATCAACAGTTTGTTGGCATCAAATATTTTCTTTGAGATTTAAAGCAATCCTTATTTGACAACTATTGCAGTAAATCTTTCCTCAGTGTAACGCTTTGGTTGAACGTTGCAGAGTTTCAAAGTTCATGCGGATGAAGACAATCCCGAGAGAATCCAGCAGATCATTAAGAGAGCCATCGAAGATGCTGACTGGGTCATGAATAAAGTGAGTGCATCAGACTGGCTAAGGTTTGCTCTCTCTCAGTTCAGATCAAAGAAGAAAACATGGGAAAGCAAATCAGGAACAGCAGACTGCTCCATTGTCCTGGACACCTGGGTGAAAGGAAGGACTTGGCCACTGGGGTTTTATGTTTGTGATAGTTCTTGTTTAAAAATTCTTCTTTGTTGATATAAACTTACATGTATTTTTTAGAACCAATGATGTTTTGAGTTGGTCTCTGCATAAGTCTTTGTTTCCATGACGAGTTATATTAAATTTCAGCAGTGGTGGCTAGTACAACTCTATTATAGAGAGGAAAAAACTACAGTATTTTGCAAGAAGGCAGAGTCTGTTGATATGCATCAGCTGCTTCCTGACAGGAACATGTCCTCTCTCAGTCACTTTACATAAACTCCTGCAACAGTTTATTTTTTTCTCAGATCTTGCATGTGGCTGTGCAGGTCGGGGTTAGACAACACAGTGTCAAAACTGGGGTAATTGTTGTACTCGGGCCATAGTTGTCACCCAGTGGAAATGCCTTTTTACCGTCACAGCACTAAAAGACACCACTCAAACTGGTTTCTTAGGTAAAAGACTGAAGATTATTTACTGTTAGACAGATGAGGGTCACCTGGACTTCCTTGGATTTAAATCTGGTTGGGGAGCATGGTACATTAACGTGCCTTTCTCAGAGTATAATGAAACAAGTCAAAAGTTCAGCTTGCTCTAAATATCTGTGATTTAATTTATTAAATGACTGTTAAGTCCTTCTCTCTGCCAGCCCATGAAATCCAAATGAGAATTGTAACAGGAGCAAGCACAGATTAGTCATAGATTATAAAATTATAGCAGTAGCAAAATCCAAGCAGTTACAGCCTAGTAAATAACTGTCTGTGCCTGAATCTGATTTTATTCTCCCTACAATTATGAAAAGGCTCATTCTGATTCTGCTACAGAGGTTGTCGTCTGCTTCATTGGAAAACTGGTAATTGAACTGTGTGAGAGGAGGATTGGATTCACAGTGCCTGCCAAGAAGCATTATTTTATATTGGAGAGGGAAAGCCTATCAAATTCCAATCTAACTTAAAGGAAACAGAGATAACTTTATGTAGATCATGAAGAAGGTTGTAAATCCTTGTCAGTATTAACTGCTACTTCTAGTTAATATGCTGTTCCCACAAATAACTCTTCCTTTCTTTTTTCTTTTTTTTTTTTTAGTATAAAAACCAGAAGTAGAAGAGGAATGATGAAGACGAGAATGTCATTGGTAAACATCCTTAGAGGACTTGCAGTCAAGCCCAGTATTATATTATAGTTATTGACTGGAGTTTTCTCTTAGATAGGACAAATACAATAATTTATATCTCATTGGGATGTCATGGAGCTAAATTAAGATTTCTGAAGCTGTTTGAGTCAGTAGATTAAAAGGCACAGTCTAGGTTCAAGGTATTACCTTGTATAATCACAAACTTTAGCTTAAAGCCCAAACTTATCTAAGACTTGCATAACACAGATTGCTTCCAGGAAAACTTACTGAGAATAAAATTATAATGGTGTACAAGTCCTTACTTAACTTGTACTTTGCTAGTATCTGAGCATAAAGTTCTATGCTGGGAGCCCACAAGCCTGAGAAGTGCTCATTGAGGATCAGAGCAAATCTCTCTTCTCAGACACAAAAGCATGGGCTACTGGGGAACGTTCCCACGAGCGCTGTCAGCCCCTCTGAGACCTGAACCACGGAATCTTCCACTTGTCTGTCCCTGCTACGGGCACGTCTTCGTTCTGCTCTGCAGGTTTGCACTTGAACTAGTGGTGTCTTTTCTTATGTACAGATTGGTGCCTGTCACCCTAATCTCCGAACTCCCCTGCAAACAGATGCCATTCAGAGGGGGTTTGGGCACTGAATGGTGTAATCATTGGAATGTGCGATGTTGTACGGATATAACGGCCTTCACAACTTTTTGCAACACGTAATAAATGTCCTTTAAAAATGGGAGTCCGTGTCCTTTTTAAAAAGACCGTCTTTTCACTGCCCAATAGATTTTCATGAGAGAAAATCCAATAGAAATACTAGCTCTCTTAGGTAAAATTAGTTTAGGGGCAAAAGAGTTTCCTTTTGAAACATCGACCTTTGTTTTTAGCTGTGCTTGGGACGTTCTGCCTCCAGGTGGCAGCGCATGCTGCGATGTGTCTCCCAACTCTCGCTGGGTTTGTTTTCACTGCTTCCAAATTACTGAGCTTCCTCACCTGCCAGAATAGAACTCAAGTGCTAAAGCAGACCTCTTTTAGGCTCCAGATTTCTTTTTTTTCAATCAGCCATGAAAGAAACAAAAAGAAAATCCTAGCGCAAAATATTCGAGCAGAATTTGACAAGTGCTATAAAGGAAAAGGAGGCAGGAAGCGAACATTTGTACCAAAACGTATTGCATAAAAAAATTTCCTCTGTCTCTGTAACTCTAAAGCCTCCTCTTCGAGAATACCTGCCTTCTCACATTCTTTCCTCTGCCATCACCACAATTGTTCCTCTCTCTAGTCCTACATCTTTCACACCATCTGATTCACCCTCAACTTTGGTTCTTGTTCTACACATTCCTTCTTTTCTCTCTCATCTTATTTCTCCACCCCACTTCATTCTCTTCCTCACATCCTTTTCTGGCAGGAGCCTCGAAGATACTTGGGTATTACGCTGGGGCCATCCTTCTGCTTAATTTCAGATAACAAAGCCTGAAGGTAATAGAGTTTCTCAACAAAGTAGGTGTAAGTTTTTCTTCTTCATGTGAGGAAAACCACTTGCCTTTCTACTTAAATACATTTTTTTGAAAGTGCAGACATTCTGGTTTAAACTTTCAAAATAATTTGATGCAAGGTAGGGCATAGAAAACTGCAACCTTAGCAGCTGGCAAGGAATATTCAGTATGAAACTGAACTCTGTAACAAAAAAGCTCAAGTAGATTTGGTAGAAGATATCAGAATGTGCTACTTCTAATCAAGAACAGCAGACAGATGAGCCATGCTGTACTCCAGTTCTATGATATGTGTCTGGTCTGTAGTACGGAGATGCACTGAGCTCTGTGTCAGTGCAACAGTGAAAATGATAAGACTCAGGATTAACAGCCAATGGAAACATACTGGTTTCCTGAACTTTAAGTGCAATGTGTTCAACAACCCTCTATTGCTTGATGTAGTATGATTTTTTTCAATTACTAAATAGCATACTTACATGTGTCTAAATCATTTATATGCCTGTTATTTAATTTATGGATAGTTCAAGAGGGAAAGCACCAAGGAGCTGGAAGGTGTGACCATGGCGCGTCTGCAGCTCCCAATGGCTGAGGTGCCAGCTGAGACACGGGAACATCAG
The DNA here is from genome assembly GCA_028565335.1 of Limnodromus scolopaceus. Classification (NCBI taxonomy): domain Eukaryota; kingdom Metazoa; phylum Chordata; class Aves; order Charadriiformes; family Scolopacidae; genus Limnodromus; species Limnodromus scolopaceus. Next base: position 4,070,042 of record JAOXNO010000007.1, read on the forward strand.
ACCAAAGGTACGATAGATGTAACTCATATGGTAGGACCTGGATCTGGGAATTTTAGACTTTGAAAACCGCAGACACCACAACTAGGTATTTTGACAGTAGTGATTCAGTTGTGCGGCATGATGAGATGGCAAAGTTTGGGGGTTTTTTTCCATACAAATTCTAGTTTTCAAAATAACAAACCTTTTAATAGAATGGAAATATAACGTGAAGATAACAGTATTTACTCTGTTATGGAACAAATAATTTTCTTGGTTGGTAGGGAAACAATACAAACAACTATTTACTTCCTTGTAACAGTGAATGTAGCCCCAGTGTCTGACAGGTGTTTCTGTAACGACTGGGCTGAAGAGTCATTCAGCTGCATGGCTGAGATTTTATGTTTACAAGACATCACACAAATTCTGTTATTCAGCAGCATAATTTGAGACTAAAGATGTTATATTAGCCTAGATGCAGATGAAAACCTGAACTCTGAAAAGGAACTTAAGCAAAGCTTCAATACTTTGGACCAAAATTATTATCCAGAAAACTTCTGCTCCGAATTCATTTAATGCTGGATTTGCCCTAATTCACCAGTTGCTAACCTCTTTGACCTGGGAGTTTATACAGTAAATTGAGTTCTTTTTGTTAGTATCCAGGGTCATCTTTTGATGGAGTGACCCTCTGCCACCCAGCCTTGCTGAGGCTGGAGAACGGTTCTCTGGTCCACAGTGGCTTCTTCTGGTGGTGACACCACGGTGCTAATGATGAGCTGCCTGTGGTCCCAGCAGGGCCCACTGCGGGAAGACTTAGACAGTGGCAGGCACCACTTGAATTCTGCTGCTCTCTGGGTAACACTTCCTTGGTCAGTCTCCTCCGTGGCTCTCTGGTGGCAGTTGCAAAGAAAATATCAGCACCGGATAGACTGGTGCATCTGCGTTTCCATATTCAGTCATCCAGAATCTGAAAATAAAGATGTTGGGTGCAAATTAAATAATAGGGTGGGGATAAAAGAGAGAGTGTTGTAAACTGTAATTAGTATTGCAAAGTTTAAACTAAAAAAAGCTCACAGAGGTCGTCAAACTGTGAACGCAACAAAGACAATGTCAGTAAAAAGGGACAAGCCTATTCTATTCCTAGGGTTTAGTTTCTTTTGACTGAAATGAGGAACCCATTTCTGTACTTGTACATCATGTCAATTCTGGTAAGTAATGGGCTGTTGGTAGGTACCTGCAGTCACTGAATGACAGAGGGCCCATCAGAAAGCCCTGGTGTTTGGTGGGCCCATTGATAAGCACTCCCATGGTAAGCACTCAGTATTCAGGGCCAGGAATAGGATGGCCTGGCCGTTCATTAGCCTGAGGCATTTCGCTGTGTTTGCACAAATGTAATAAGTATGTTCTGGAAGCAATGGTTTTGCAGGTGTTTACTGTAAGACCTTGGGTGAAAAACTTCTCCTCAGCACTCCTGGACAATCAGAGGAGTTGAGTGGAATTAACCGTTCAAAGGTTGTGTACAGACAGCTCTGTCAGTTAAGCTGGAGATTTTCACAGGAGGTTTGTTATGCAAAACAAGCAGTAGAACAAGGAAAAGACAGTTGGGAGACTTCTGTTTAATGGCGTTGGGATCGTGCATTAGGAACTTAAAGCTGAAATTATGTGAACATCATCTGTACGTTACAAATACAGAAGTGGCGTTTCTCGAAAGACTGGGACAGTGGCAATTTACTGGTGGATTAGTTGATGTGTCTTGTTTAGCGTATAGGGTCTTGCTCTTAAGCCCACAGACAAAGGATCTGCTTTTGTTATTACCAGCCTTGGACCTCATGTGGAAGCTTCGTGTGCCGTGAAAACCTTGCCTTTTTTTAAAAAAAATAAATTTTTTCATATCAGGTTTTGGTATGGAAAAGATTGTTAATTTGTAGTTTATCTAAAATACAGGATAGTATTCTGCACTTCACGTGCTTAGAGAGATGTTTATATTTTTGATCACATTCTTATGTCAGAGGTGTTACTGATTTCAATTCACTCCTGCCAGTGATAGTCATTTGAGCCCTGTGGGTACTGAATGGAATGCTTCCATGCCAAACCAGCCTTTTCTTAGCACCATTTGTCAATAACTGAATATTCTTTAAATCATTCTTTAGCTTTAGCACTTTGTAAACTCTTTTTCACTTGCTTCATTATGTCACAGGCGTTGCTTTTTGTTTGGAAACACGTGAGCTTAAGAATTTGATGCTGAACAAAACCATCTCTGGTGTTCAGCTCATTTTCAAATGTCATAAGGAAGTGGTCTTTACTGCGATGCTCTAAAGAACAAGTATACACACTATTGCTGAGAGACACAAATAGTATTCACTGTGATCTTTTCTTAAGGGAAACAGTTTCTTATTTGTGAATAGCTTTTAACTTAGCATTACCAATTGTGCCCTCATATAAAGCCCTAATAAGATGCAAACCGAGCAGGCAGCGCAGCGGCTGTGGGTCTTAGACATTCAATATCATAATATTCATTCATTAGGAGAGTCCTTGAAATTAAACTGTAAGAACGAGCCTTTAGAGCTTTATGCTCCGCAGTGTGGTGTCCCTCAGCGTGATCCACAATCGCACACGTTTGTGTGAAATGTGTGGGTCGTCTCTGTCAAGAAGGGTTTTCTAAAGCACGCCTGTGACACCTGGGAATGGGCTGAGATTGCACTGCCCGCTTGGTCCGTTGCTGGGCTGCACTTTCCTGCTGCTCGGGCGGTGTGTTTTGGCTTGAGCACAAGCCAAATGGCGCATCTTTCAACTTTTCTATTATTTGATTAATTTATCTTATAATTCTGTCAAGCCAGGTTTTATGAAATAGTGTTAGCTGAAGCATGCACTAGTCATCAAATACTCCTTTCAGCTTGTGATTAATCAGGAACAGGCAGACACATTGGATTTAAAAAAAAACCTGTTCTTTGAAGAATATTTTCTGCTTTCCTCATAATTGTGTTCAATATTTTAAAGAGTTTTTACAGGTTTAGAGCCAGAGGGAGGCATCTGTCACTTGCAGCTAAGGCCTTAACAGTGTTTGTGTTTACCCTCTGTGGGAGAGGTGCCGGACAGGGCACCCCAAATCCTGCCCGCGTGGGTAAAGCTGCAGGTGATGGAGAGGTCAGTTCTGGGGCTGCTGTTTGGTGTCCTTTCCTGGGCACTGGAAGGGCCAAGTAGTTACTTCGCATTCCGTAACTATCCACCCAGAAGAATCTGCCTTCAATTCTGCGTGGAAAAGGACTAACTTGAATTTTTCAGTCAGTAACTTCTGAGACAGTTTTATTTGGGTTCTTCACTGCCTCATATCAAATACTCTTTCAGCTGCCACCCGCCAGCATTAGATTGAGCTGCCTCATCCCCTGTCTGCTTCCTTCTGCTGGGGTTCAACTTCATCTCTTTAAAAACTAGGGCACTTTGTGTCCCTTTATCATTACAGCTTCTTTTTGCACAGTCTCTGGTATCCTTTTTGAAAGAAGCATAAAAACGGTGGTGTTTTGATTAGTATTACCTGCCACTCTAGACTTGGATTCGGAAAGGTAGGGAATTGACAATAAATTCTTGCAACTGCTGAGGTTGACTCATGCTCTGTTTGGTAACATCACACAGGGGCTGAGGTTTTCTCAGGCTTACTTTCACTTTCTCCTGAAAAGTCGTTATTTCATCCACAGAAAGCTAGCTTTATCTCAGACAGTATGAAACAAGGAACAAGGAAAACTGCGTTTCAAAACAAATATCAAACAGAAATCAGTCGTCTGGAAAATATATCATGGTGGAAGACAAAGTCAAGAGGTGTATTTGCTGGCAACACCTCCCTGTTACTCACCAATCTGAGGAGTGATTTTTCATGCCTAAAAATAGAGTATTTAATTTTCCATAATTGTGCAATTGCAAGAGCTGCTTTCTCTTTTATTTTCTGTTTTTTCCTTCTCTTTTTAGAGGTCACAAAATGGTGTGTTTAACTGCGGTTTATAGTACAAAATGCAGATAGCTGTGGAGCCTTGGAGACCTCTCCCTGAAGAGCTCTGCAGAATTTGTCCTCTCAGAGCTGGAAATGTCTCACAGCGTAGGTTGCAGCTTTCAAGATGTTCAAAAGTAATTCTCAGATTGTGTTTTAGGTGCTTAAGTTGGGAGACTTAAAAATTCTACTAGCTGATAGTTGTACGTATTTCCCTGTGGTGCCGCCTAACCTCAGGAAATCCACTCCCTGCTCCCGACTGCTATTTCATGGTCTGTCCCCTCGTTTGGGTGCCATGGAAGGGTGTCTGGTTCTCTGTCTACATAGGACTGTTAACTGCCATTCACGGTTGGGTTGGCATGGGCAGGACAAGAGTAAACAACAACTAACAGTGGATCTAAATACAGGGGTTTTTTTTAAACCAATAAGAGCTCTTAACGTGCCTGATTGTCTCCCATCCCCATTCTCTCCCACTCCCAGTGTGGTGTTCACCATCCTCCTTGGGCCTGATGGTCTTGGTGCACAGAGCACCTCTCTGGCTGGGATTCTGGCAAGTAGCAGTAAAATGGTTATTTCCTTCTTGCATGACTCTGAATTAGGAAGGTGCTTAAGTGGTAATGACCATTTTACAAGTATTTCAGAAACATAGTTTGAAAATATAGAGATCTCCCAATTCTGCTCCCAACTGACATAATAGAGCCTATAGGCTTTCACAATTACATGGTATTTCTAATTGATTCAATGCAGTGAAAAGGCATCCAATGTGTATTATGAAACTGAAGAGATGAAGAGCCAGCCCCTGCCCTCTAACAGGGTAAATTGTCTGTATTTCAGTGTATATTGTCTGTATGTTTCAATTTCAATGTATTTCAATTTAGCTGGACTTGCATCTCCAAATCAATGGAAACCACCTAAAAATACTCTGAGGATGCTGAAGAACATGCCATGGAAATTGTCTCTTTTGGCAGGGGAAGGTAGGTAGTTGCTAGTGAAGGAGTTGGAAGCTCATTACCAGATAACCTCTAGCACTACCTTTTTTCCCTAAGACTAACAGAGAAAAGGTAGTTTCACTGAAAGTTTTGATAACATTGTGTTGTTTTCACAGAGGTTGGAAGTTGTGCAGGCACGTGCTTTACAAGAAGTCATTGAAAGAACTTAAGCAGTAAAAAGGCTCATAAAGATAAAGCGGAGCCATAAAACTTCCTGGTAAAGCCCTGTTTCCATCCAGGAAACAATGGAGAGCAGTTGAACACGCCAGGATTTTCTGTGGGTGAAGCTGTGCTGGCCTGAGTCTGATGCTTGAGCGTGCAGAAAAGAGTAAGAGTAGGTAAAGGCTGGTATAAAGGAAAAGTTAGACTTAGAGGTCAGCAATGAAGAGAATTACCTGACTTGTATTGAAATTGTTCCAATAGTGCTCTATGTTTCAATAAAACCCAAAGAAATGGACAGAGAAGTCTTGTAGTTGGGGGCTGCAAATTACTTTCCCTTTGTAGCAGGGAATCTCCCGTGCTGCATTGAGCAGGTGAGAGGCTGCTGTGAGGGGAAAGATGCTCCTCAACTCCCTGCGCTTCTGTTGCAGGTAGTAGTGGGAGGGAGCACTTTTTGTTTACTGGGGACTGAGGCAGGAAAGCTTCGCTACTAATTTTAATTAGGGGAAAAAAGGACAGATTCCACATGGACTAAAAAATTTAAATTTAGAAGCTGTATAAAACACCCCCACCTCCTTTTCCAAACCAAATATACCAGTTTCTAGCAAATTTTTCACCCTGGCTCATAATAGCAGTAGATATCGGTAAGTGTACCTGGGCCCAGAGATTCAAAGGAAGTCTTCCATTGCAGAAGCTGGTAGAACAGGTGCGGGATTTTCTTCCTTTTTTTTGTTTGTTTGTTTTGTTTTGTTTTGTGTCATACAACTGATGTATTTGAGGTGCTCTGCCAGGCTTTATATTGAGCTTATGTCATGATTCCTGGTCATGGAATAATACTAAGACGAAGAGATTTTTAAAACGCTTATGATGAATTTCAGTCTGTCAAACCAGGCTGACCCGAAGAACTACACGTGGGTACAGAGAGGAGCGCTTTGCAAGCAGAGCCACTCTGTGGGGAGGGATTGTCAACTACTGAAAAATGAGGCTGTGCAGAGCCGGGCTCAGGCAGCTACTTCCAGATCGGACGTTTTGGAGAATATTGCTTCATTAGAGAAAGCTTATTTGTGGGCTTAGCGATAGTGCAAAGCCACAGCCAGGGTGGGTGCAAAAGGCTGATCAATAACGTGGTCAGCAGAATGAGATTTCTAGGTGTGGGAAATGTTCTCGTGCCTGTTTCCCTCTTGATCTACTCAAGCATTTAATCCCTTTTCTTATCAAACCAATAAGCTGGGACAGTATTGGTTTTGAGCACAGTTCCCTGCTGGTGGTTTAGAAGAAATCAATTAGGGAGAGAAAAATTCCAGAGATTTGGGTAGAATTATGACTTGATAGAAAGAAAGCTGTGGTAAATGTGTGAATTGGGTGGCTTGAAATAGTTTCTTCTTATTTGATGCAGACTGTTCCGTGGAGCCATTTTAAGATTTTTTTGAGCAATTGACCAAGATGCCCAATGATCTTTTTTCCCACAATGTTAAGCAGATTAACTGCTCCAGCAGTTTGGGTGATGGGTTAGTAATGACCTGTCAATCCATTTGAGCATTCTTCAGCCAACCAACATCACAGACTTTTAAGGAAGGAAAATGTCTCCCAATTGCTTCATAAAGAAATCACGTGGTTTAGTGGCATAAGTAAGGAAGCAGTACACTGTCAGAAAACAAAATGATTTATGAGTATGCTCTTATTTTCTCCCAATTTTGTCTCCTTCAAATTCAGCTTCATGGTTGTCCCTCGGTGAGGAAATACAGAACTGGATGATGATCCATCCCTCCGGATATCACTGTTGGTGCATGTTCTTCAGAGCCGGAGTTTTCGGAGTGGGATGCAGTACTACAGGGAATGCCAACACCTCTTTTGGGAGTGAAACTCAACCAATGAATGAACTTGTGCCTGAGACCAATTTCTGTTGACCCAAGTCACATTCTCCAAATGTGCACAGCGTTAGTGTGCCTGTCAGGAAGGCATTCCAAGGTGGACATAAGTAGGGTGAGGGAAATTGAGAAGAATGAGAAACATGGTTTCTGAGCCCAACAGAGGACAATGAGGACAATTTTGCAGTTGTGCACATCAGAGGTTTTGTGGGAAAGGCTGAGAGGAGGATTAGTGAGAAAACATGCTTTCCAGTAGGTCAGAGCTCCAGAGGAAAAACCTTGGCACTGTCCCCAAAGGCAAGAGAAAAAGGGGTCACTGAACGCAGGCAGTGCTCACACTTACAGTAAGGCTACAATAACCAAGGGAGTGATAATAAGAAGATTGTGCTGTGAGAGGAAAAAAAAAAAAGGCACTTGCAAGCGCGTTTTATGATTATTTCCTGATAAAGGTAAGATCATCAGTAGCTTTCTAATGGTTTAACTTCCTACTTCCTTAATCCAGAATGAAGCACTGTTGCTTCTGTTCGCGTGTAAGGTTATCCTGAGTGTATATTACCCGTTTTAGTATTAAGCAAAAATGTGGTTTTCATTATCCAAACCAGAACGTGGCAGGAATAGATTGCGTTACGTGCAAACTTCAGGCTCTGGGGATTTTGGTGGACTTCCCAATAGACTTAATAATAACTTTTTCAGAGCTCATTGAACTCTGGAGAAGGAGTCTCTGTTCATATTTCCTGCAAAGCATGGACTGTGTTTTGGAATTACACTAAGTGTAATGTAAACACATGAAATCAATCATTTAGGAGAAAGTGATGTAAAAGGTAAAAAAACAAAAAGCCCCATATTTCAGAATCCAGTGGTGGAACACTGTATGAAGAGCCCTCCTCTTTGTCCAGAATGACCATTAACATTTGCTTGGTGTGAATTGCAGGTACGTTCTCAAGGCCTGTTAAGCTGAAGAACATGCTTTGCCCCCCATGACAAGAGACACTTATAACCCCACTCAAGGATTTTATCAGCCTCCAGAGCTCTATCGTTCTCTACTCAACTCCACTGCTTTTGGAGCAGTTTCTATGGAAGCACGTTGTTTTAATGATATTTCTATTTCCCATAAGAAATAGTCCAACAATTGGCTGTATGTTCCTTCACATTGTGGTTAGGGACTGTGCTGTGGAGGTCAACATTTTGTATATGTTTTAGCAATATTTTAGTATCTTTGGATGAAAAACAGCACAGACATACAGAATGCAGTTATACTATGTAAAAATAGTCCACATGATTTCTTGGGCTGAATTTTGGCTTCTGTCCCCCTCTGTTTAAAGTATTCTTATCTTTCAGAACTTAAATTGTTTTTATGCTTCAATATTCGGTTCTTTGTATTAGACCAGAAATATAGGGATTGTTTTTTGAAAACCAGTGTTCAAATCTCTTGTATTACCTGACCTTGATTAGAAATTCTGAATCCTGCTGATGTCAGCTGGTGCTCTGTTACATAAATTGGAGTTTCCTCCTCAGACCACGCTTTTACGGAATGAGAACGTGTTTGCAATTCTGTAGTTCACTGTTATTTCTCAAGCCGAAAAAAGACAATCATGTTTCACATGGTAATGTTAATGTCACCTTTCTTTGCATGGGGCTGTGACGCGTGCACTGCAGGGCCAGCGGTGACGGGCGCCGTTCTGCACGATTCCCATCCCCATGCCAGCTCTTCCTTGTGCTCCAAACAGCGACAGCTTCAGTAGGCTAAATATAAAGAAATTATGTCCAGGAGTGTGGGGCTCGCAGCCCAGCAGACAGCCGCATGCGGGACACTGGGTTTTATGCCCAATCAGCTGCTAATTGCTATTTTCCTTCTTTCGCTCTCCCCTGCGAGCAGGTCCTGGCGGGGCTGGGGACCCCCTGAGTCAGCACCTTTCCCAAGTCACCTCTGCCTGAGCCAACGTGCCTCCAGGCACAGAGAAATCCGGTTATTGGTTGGCTGATTCTGCTTCCTCAGCAATGCTTGTAATATGCCCACAACAGAATTCTGAAATGGGTGTCTGAGGAGGGGATTTTGTTATTACTACATTTCTGAATTTAACCTCTTACCACGGGCAGACAGGAAGGGATGGGTTTACCGGCACAGCATTGTAAATTTTACTCTGCTTAACTTTCATTTTCACCCTTAGATATTCACATCATGACATTTTCCACTCTGCCCTGTCGTCATTTGAGATGCAATCATAGACTGTCTGCATCAGGAGATGGTAAATGAGACATTGCACTTCTCCCCCCAAACTGCTGCTTCTCATATACCTTACATCTGCAGAAACTAAAAAAGAGTCCAGACAGCAGATTTGGGTTCCTACTTGTATTGGTGTGTCTTACAGTGCCTAGACATGAGTCTTTTATTTTGCTTTTGATAGAATCTGTGATCCCCACTTTGTAAAGCACATTTCAAAATAATGAAGCAGCCAGTGGAGAAGATGCTACCCTTAATGGGAAATACAATAAAATCCTTACAGGTACAGGAAGCAATGGAAACATGAAACCGAAGAAACAGTTTTGCCATCTTGCAGACTTTGAGGGAATATTCAAACCAAACAAATTTTCTTTGGGAAATGAAGAACCAAACCAGTGTAAATGAAGATGATTAACAATATGAGGAGATATTTGGGAACACCTCTTTTAAAAGTAGCTATTAGTGTTATTAATTCTGTCTTTCTTTGTCAGAAACTACCAGACGCTTCCAATAAAAACAGTGAATCTGTTGAGGTTCCAGAGCATAAGGACAGGAAGAATTGGTGAGAAGCTCTATTGTTTCATTGCGTAAATCCTCGTTTTAAGACATGTAGTGCCTGGGAGGTGGCTTCCCTGAAGCTTCTGTGTGTTTAAGTGTGGAATGTCATAAGGAAAGAAAGTGTCCTTTGACACAAGTGTCCTTTTTTTATTATTTTTTTTTCACCTCATAAATGAAATGTAGCAAATTGATAAAGTTGAGATCTTGCATTTTTATAGAAGTTACCAGTGTAATTTTTCATGTCTCCATTAGACATTTAAAGAAGTAGAGGGTGAGAAAGTGGAAATGTCTGGTCTGTATGATGGTGGAATTCTCCAGGAGTGACATGCATATGCAGTTGTTGTTGTTCCATCTCTGTCCTTTAGTGCAGAACATTTTCACCATGCTCCACTCGGAAGAGCTTTAAGGGCAATGACTCTGAAACGTGCCCACATGAGAGTAGCGAGTGCTGAAAAATAAGACCAACAGGAGTGGGTCACCTGTAACCTTTTAAAAGTTCTTGTCATACAGCTCCTGGATTCCTCACAACCCCTGTATCACAAACTTTCTCTTCCATTTCTGGGACATTTGGTATTTAGGAATTTGGGAACTAAAATATTTTTTGCAGATTAAGATTTTTGGATGAGAAGTGCAAAGTTGGTAGCAAACTGAGTCTTGTAGATACTGTCCCAGGGCGGTCTGGCACCCAGGCTAGGACACAAACCCTCACCGTTGTCATTATTTGTGTATTTATTTACCTCTGAGTTGAAAAAGTACAGAGAGGCTTTCCCGTGGCTCAGTGTCCCATCACACCAGGCATTTGATACAGCACAAACAGAGAATACTTGTCTTAAAATAACATTTTGAGTATGTAATACAGACTGCAGTGTTGCCAGAGAAATGGTGTCTCTCCTACAGTTCAGTGATCACAAGCTGGAAAATATGAATGAAGTCTCGGGGAGAGTTGAGGAAACAGCCCTTCAGCCCAGAAGAGGAACAGAAAGTGAATGAAGGTTCTCAATGAACAAAATTACTTACATTATTTGTACCACAAAGTGTTCATGTGTGAAAGAGGTAGTGAGCTGAAGTGCACAAGGCCATTCCCGTGGTATAAGTGGTCTCTTGTGATGTGACTCCACTTTGATTATTGTACTTTTTGGGGTCTCATCGCCCGTTACTTGGCAGTTTTTTCGCTCCGAGTCCTGCCCCTTGTATGAACTTGTCATTGTGTTCTGGTGCTTCAAAAATACCTCAGTTACAGCTGATCTTGCTGATGGGGCAGGGGACGGACCAGTGCCGTCACGGGGGCCTTCCCAATCCTCTTTTAATGATTGTTACTGGTACTTTAATGACCAAATTTCCTGTTCAGCCAGTGAAGTTAATCAAATGGGGTAAAGCAGGAAGCAGAGTAGTTTCCTCAGGAAAAGGAAATGCATGAAGAATGGAGCCATCAGTCTGTAAATACAAATAGAGTAGTTCATCCTTATCTCAGGAGGAGCAGGACAAGTCTTGACAAATCTTCTGAGATGCCGAGTGTTTCTAGGTGCCTGCAATGTTATACGTTGAATTTGTGGTGGTGTATGCAACATTTCTGCAAGGCCATTATGGAGACATCTCAGACAGTTAGATTAGTCAAGAAAAGGGAGTTAGAAAAAAAATCACAAGTAATTTATGAAAAGTTGGGGCAATGGGGCATTTCCTCTTTAGGGTTACGTGAAGTTAGGAAAACCAGCCCTTGTTATCAGCATCTTTGCCTCAGGGTAACAGTTCCTGATCTCAGAGAAACTGTTTTTTTAAATATTTTAAAGAATACAAATTTCAAGCTGACGCAGAATATTGCAGTCAGACAAAGAATGTACCTTGATTTGAATGAAATTGCAGAAAGATTATTGCTGAGGCTCCAGGCCATCACATTTTCAGGAACAAAACAAAATTAAACTCAAAATAACAGCACGGTCAGAATGCCATTGAATAGGTCAAACATTCGGTCTGAAAGAGCATCTCTTTCATCAAAGTTAATGCAAGAAAAGCAACTAGTTCTTGCGTTTTCGTGTGGCAGAGGCAGAAGCGGCTGTGCAAAACTAGGAAATCTCTGTGGAATTGATTTTCTGAGGGAGGAACTTTCCAAGCAGTGTGGAGTATTTGTAGAAGGAGTGCACAGGGAGCTTGTTCAGCTTGTTCTCTGACTCCACCTTGGAAATGAATGGTGCTCTCTTGTTCTTATTTTACAGAGGGAGTTTTATTATCAATTTCGGTGAGTGAAAAAGCGGGTCCTGTTTGAAAAACTGGAGTGATTAAGCAGTTCCCTGAATGGCTGTACCTCAGCCAATCCTTTAAACAATTCCCATGAGGAAAGAAGGTGTTTCTTCTCTTCTGGTCATTCCAAATCTGACTTCATATCCAATCCATACATAGCCTTTCCTTGGTTTCAGCAGTCTCCAAGCACAGGGAAATAAGGAAGCTGAATAATAAAAGCTTAGAAATCAGTGGACATAACTGAATTCACTTAAATTTCTTTCAGTATTAGACATTAAGATTCCACGTGTTCTGTATTAAAATGAGGTCAGATTTAACAAGAAAGGGAAGGATGCAAATAGAATTTTTAAACCCTGACAAAACAGCTAGTGTGATAAATTGTGTAACCTTGTTTTTTGACCTCTCAAGTCTCCTTTCAGTTCACATGCCTTCAGTTAGACCCTTGAGATACCTGGAGTTGTGTTCACACTCGGGCAATCACCACTGTCTGTGTGGTTTGGCAAGAGCTGCTGTGGATCAGAAGTGAGGTAGGAATTCGTGGCATGGCATTGGGTCCCACAGCTCACACGCTATTTCTGCCTGCTGAGTCCAGGTCTGGAATATGTTCAACAAAGGGATGTCAAGTGATTTTTCTAGTGAGAGGAAGGGCATGATGTTAAAATCAATAAACATACATGAGCAGTGACTGCAAAGAAGCATGGGCTTGATACAGTCAAGCCAATGAATGCACAAGCCAGATAAAACTCAGGTCTGTTTTTTAAGAGATTCATCTCTAGTGACCCTGGATGGAATATGTCCAGCTGTATTCATGCGTGAGCACGTGTACACAGAGCTCAGTTTCCCTCTAGGAGTGCTTTACACTTAATGTTCATTTTTAAATAGCGAAACTAGACACAGAAAGAAGAAAATGCCTTGGCTGAGTTTGTCCAGTAAAAGTGAGACAGGTAAGAAGAGAATGTGCATTTCCTTGTTTGTCTGGCAGCCTTATGCCTTGCTTCTGTAGATCTTTGCTCAGCACCTGTGTGTCTTTCTGTAGTTATCATTAGAACGTTTCTGATCTTGCAATAGTCAGCTGATTTATGAATTATCTTTAATTTGAAAACTGTTCTAAAGTTCCTTAAAACAGTCATATGTAATATCAATAAACTAATAACTGGGGCCAAACCCCTTGTGGGGAGCTGGTGGCTGCCTGACTCCGTGCCCTGTGCCACCCTGGGCTCCGGCTGCCTGTGGCTTTCAGGCTGCAAGTAGAAACCTGATTTTGTAACATGTAAGCGTCCACGTGTCGTCTAAAATTGAAAATCAGCTCAATAACCCCATCTCCATCATCCAGCTGCCCTGCTGGTATTCACGCGTGCGGCGTGGTGTGAGGAGTTTACACTTAGGGAGTTGCCGTTTCCCTCCGGCTTTCCTGCTGTGTTGGGAAAGCACAAAGGGACAAACCCCACAGGGAGCTGTGGAGGGGGAGGAATTCCACAAATACTCTGAGAAAGAGCCTTTAACACTTGATCAAAAATAAGGAAGTAATATATTTATGTTAAACTTAAAATGCCTGTCCTTGGTTATAATCACCTGTTTAAAGGCTTTACTGGTCCTTATCCTAACGCTCTGTGGTTCTGTAAAATTTCTCTTGAGGCTGTGTGCTCTCTCTCCCCAGGTTTAGTGTGTTGGGGAATGACCAGCCAGCGAGAACACCTGCAAGAGTTCTTTCAGGGTTTGTTATTTTATTTTATTCCAGCATTGCTGCGGGTGCTGTTTGGTGTGATACCCTGTCCTTGTCGCTGGGCACATGTGGGAGCCAGGGTCACAGTGTGCCCAGCGGGAAGGAGGGAGTGCCATCAGGAACTGGTGGCTGCTCTCCCTGCCCTGTGTCACCCGGCGTGTGTCACCCGGCTTGTGTAATGCTACAGCCGCATCAGCCTCATGCCGCCGGGCTGGGATTCCCCCTCTCCATGGGCAGCCTGACTCTGCTGTTTTGCATACATGGTCCTGGAGTATAAAATGCCTGTCCCTGGCAGCAGCGATGCAGAGCGGGAGAGGTTAAAGGACGGGAGCCAGAGAGGAACATCTCCTGGCAGCCTTGGGAAACCCGCCTGGAAGCAATGGTAAGAGAGAGCTGAGTGTTCCCTGTGCCAGTGCTTCTGCAGCTCCCCACTGAAGTGGTTATATGGCAAACTGCATTATTTTTTTTTTTCAGTATTAGGAGTAAAGTGCTGGAATCAGTTTTCTGCTTTATTTCCAGGCTGTCCTGCTGCTCTGAGAACTTCGGCCCCCTCTCTGCTGAGTTAAAGGTTTGTTCATGTAACAGGTAATATTGTAAATGTTATTTAAAGAACCCTGTTGTAGAGAGCATGAAAAGCAAGCAAGTCCTTACTCTAGTTGCCAGTGAATGGAAAATGTGAGTCCTCTCTCTTTTTTTTTCCTTTTTATTATTTTTATTCTTCCTATTATTTCTATTTTTTCCCCTCTTATTTTTTCTTCTTTTTTCTGTTTTCTTTTTTGTTTTTCTTTGGTTGTGTATATTGGTTTTCAATTTTTTTCTGTTTTGTTTTTGTTTTATTTTTTTTCCTATTCCTTTATTTTTCTCTTTTGTTTTCTCTTTTCTTTCTCTTTCTCTCTTTCTTTCTAACTTTATTTCTTTCTTTTCTTTCATTCTTTCTCTCTCCCTGTCCTTTCCTTCTCTTTTTTTCCCCCTGTGTTTTACAAAAATGTATAGGCACATTGCAGCATTGTTTATTGCAGAACCGTAATGTAGATTTGTTCCTATTTTGTAACTATAGAGAAATGCTTATTACACACTATTTCTTTTACTTGGCGTAACAGACAAGTCCTAACACCGTACAGTTTCTGCACAGATAATTGAATGGATTTCTTTTCTTGTGGGATTTTACAGCAGGCGGCAACATGGGAGCCCAGCAATATAAATTTTACTGAAAAAGCAATACAAATAACAAAATAATACACAATTTACATCAGAAATATGTGCCAATGCATATTTTATCTTTTTTTTTTTTTTTAAAACATCAGGTTTTTATTTCTGTTATGTACCAGATGCAGGTGCTGAGGCTAGCTCTCCTTTACCTAGCCATTCACTAGTTTGCTCTTTTTCTCCTGTCACACCTTCTTCCCTGGCACAAAAATCCATTTTAGGATCAGAAATTAACAGAAATTGTATGTTATAAAAACAGCATTAAACTTTGTACATTCTACATACTATGTGTGTATGTCATACAAAATACAGACGTCAGAATCTCAGAATTCCTTTTGGCTCTGGCAGATACATACATTGCAAAACATTTTGGTGAATTTACAGACCAATTATTGTTTTTCAGTACTATGTGACTACCACAGCAACATTTTATGTCCCTTTTCCTAGCAAGTATATAGTGGTGTGAACTAACAGAACACTTAACAACACAGAACTTAAACCCCCCCCTAGTCTCATGGTGTGGTTTTTGTAGAAGTAAAGCGTGGTTTTTTTAGACACTGATATTTGCAGGTTTGGGCACCTGGGGGACATTGGAGGACATTTGAGATTCTCTTGCCAGTATTTTTGAGCGAGGCACGGCTGCAGCGCTGCACTGACAAAGAGAACTGTTAGTTTTAGTATCACTGCTCTGAGCCAAGCAATTTTCATTTTTAGAAACAGGATGTTAATTACAGTTGGTCTGGTGGGTTTCTGAGCCCTTTTAAAGGGAGTTACCTTCTTAGTCAAAAAAGGACCTTCTTGTTGTTTTTCTCTCCTCAGAAGTGTTCCCACAAAACAAGATTTCAGCACTGTGAACTAAAATCATAAATAAAGCATCCAACATGCTGTGCCCGTGGCAGTTTGTGTTCAGACCTCGTGCTGCTAAGAACCAGTCCTCTGAGGAGAAGGATATCAATAATAATGTAGAGAAAAATGGGAAGATCCACAGGTAAGATCTTTGTCTTTTAATGACCTCACAGTTTCTCTTTTATTTGAGAAGAAAAGATTAAGTGAGATGAGTTCTGGAGAAACCTGTTTCCAAAGCAATATTAACCAAAGAACAGTTACCCTGGGGATCACTGCGTGGTGTTGATTTGGTCAGGTACATTTAAGCTTTTGTGTCTAAGTCATAAAGTCATTGAGGAAAGGAATCATCTTGCTTTCTCTTTCATAGCTCCAGACTTATTTGGTGTGCTATAATGGTTTCATGTGTGCTAGGACTTCGGAGGCATGTATATGCTATAAAAATCAGCAAAGTGATTATTGATGCTGTAATTAAGTTGGTAAACTATTTCTGTGATACAATTTATAGAAGACAGTATATAAAATAACCTCCACGTTCGTACTAAACTTTTCAGTTTTCAGGCTGTTACTTATTTCAGTTTTCTATTGCCTGCTGGTTCTTTCTCTGCCTGTTCCCCCCCCCGCCCCTCATTGCTCAAGGCAATTTATATTCCAATGTGAAGGTGGGTGAAGCTGAGCAGTAAAAGTGGGTGATCACATACGCTCTGCAACCTAAAACACATCATGGCCTGCTCCAAACTAAGGCTTATGTTTGGAGTTTGTGGTTTGGATACCTCTTGGGTGTTTTTGACCATCTTTCGAAAAGTGATATTGAAATTAAAAAGTAGGAGTTCAGGGAGTAAGACTCAAAGCAGAAACAAAGGAAATTAATATAAAAGTATGTAATTTGCTTAAATGGGCTGGAGACTGGACCTAGCTGAAATTTTCGCACTTCTCCCTGAAGACTTCAATCTCGTTGTTTAATTCCTCTGAGTATTTTCTGGCCAGATGATAATTGTACAGATGTCCTTTATTTGGCCTGCCTTTACCATTCCAGGCCATGTCTGTTGTTTTCCTTCCCACACAGAGACCTGGAAAGGGTGACTGTAGCTTTACTATTGATTCCTTGTCCTCTCCCCCCTCACACTGCTGCAAATTGTTGCTTATTGACTCAGTACATCTTTCAGAGATGGCTCTGAGCGTTTCCCCATTGATGCTGCAGGTATCATTAACAAAAACTAAGCACATTGTGTTACACTGAATTTTCTCTGTCTCTTTTAAAGGTTAGAAAATGGTGATACCAAATTACATGATCTGAGCGAGAAGCGGACAGGGATGCCACCGATCATAACCCCAGCAACGGTGGGTGATGGCAGAGAGGTCTGTTTCTGGCATCATCGTGTGATACTGACAGTTCACAGGGGTTGTGCTCACTGCTCAACACTTCTCACAGCTCTCACATGAGGACTAACAGTGATACACGAGGTTAGGGCTGCTGTGAGGTCTTTGGGTGAAAGATCTTTTCTGAACAAAAAGGAGCTTTGGTAAGACCTAAAGAAAAGAGGTGTCCCAGTGGGGTTGGAGTGCCCGATTCCTTTACTCACCTTTGAAAACCCAGCCTTTAGTAACAAATATGTCCTCTCTCTAAAATTGTCTGGTCCACTGTTTTCCTGAGACAGTGACTGTTAAGAGGCCTTATTGACATTTGCATGTATGTATTGTTATCTTTTCTCTGTCCAGAACCCCCCCCAAAATGGTATTAAAACTTCAAACCAAATATCAAGATGTCCCAGACATGTAAAAGTAAGAAACTTGGAGAACGGATCCAGCTTTCTGGACACACTACACCTGACAGCAAAGGAGGTAAGATACAGAAATCTGAACAGTGATTTTTCATCACTCTGGAAAAATACAGAGTGCAGCATTGGGTTTTGACATTTTATTGTTTTTCAGGTTATCAACTGCCGGACCAAAGCCTGCCAAGGGGCACTCATGACCCCAAAGGGCCTGGTGAAAGGTACTAGAGATGGGCCAGTTCCACCGGCAGAGCTGTTGCCTCAGGCAGTGGACTTTATCAAGCAGTACTACAGTTCATTTAAAGAGTAAGGCAACTTTACCTTCAAGTTTGGTATAAAAGTCCTCTACCTACCTGTCTGTGAGACTATAGGAGTGTTTGGTTTCTTCACAGCTGTTGGTAACTATTCTGTTACACAGCATGCATTCAAAAAATAGATAAGAAATCAGAAAAGGTAAATAAAATTATTACTGCACTTAATATGCTCTATCTGTCAATCCAAGATCTTGGGAATACAGGAATGGACTCTGTACAGTGCCTTCCTCAGCCCTGTTCCTTTGGCGTGTGCTCCGTTATAGTACACTTAGAAGCAGCAGCTTGATTAGGGCTCTGTTACAGAACGTTACCTTCTGTTTTCTTAACACTGGATGTTGATGGGATTAGCTCCTGCTCAGATCAGTCTGAGACGTGAATAATGTGGATAATGCTTTTTGTTTGTGCTGCTCCAAGTATCTTTTCTCTGTGTTCTTTTGTTCTCTGTTTTGACTCCCAAGGCTTTAGCCAAAGATTGGAAGGCCAGTCTCTTGCTTCTCAACCTTGCTCTGTGCTCTCACAACCGTAAGCTTACTGAGCGTGCTGGGAGGGAGGCTCTAGCTGCAGGAAAGAGGTTTGTGTTTTCACAAAAATGGACGTGGTGCAGAGATGTCTTGATGCAGGAAAAGCTGGAACATCTGGCTGAGGGCCGGGAGTTTGAGGTGGTGTTTCACGTGACAAGCTTTCAAGCGACAATTCAGTGTTTGCTCATCCCATTATAAAACATTATCAAAGTTTCAAAGAGACTCAGCCACATAATGGCAGCTTCTTCAGACACTTTGAACTCTTCTACAAAGCTTTCTTCCACTGAATCTCTCTGAAAGTCCCTGTCGTACACTCAGGCTGTACTCACTTGCCAGCGTGCACGTCTCTGTGTTTCTGCTCATGGCTATTTGATCACATTGATTTACACTATCTTACATGCTTGCCCTTGATCTTTCATCTCGTTGAAAATGTGAAAACTCTCAGACAGTGCGGGCTATTTTCATTCTGTCTGTGAGCCAACAAAACAATTTTTGTCTGTGCTGTGATAAATAGTTCCTAATGTTTTGACTTCAGCCTCTGTTATCAGACTAAAGAATTTTAGAGTTGGTTTCCTTGACAAAGGAATCGCTCAGCATTTCCTTTTAGCCATGAAAATCCTACTTACTTTGGTCAGAAGAGGTGTGTTGCCATGAAAATAATGTAACTTTGAGAGGATGGTCACTACAACCCTACTTTTGGGCTGAAGCCAGCCTGTTCTCTACTTTTCATTTGCTTGAATTTGACAGTTTTTTTCCAAATTACTGTAGAAAATCCATATTTAAACTGAAAACTTATACAGAAAAGCTTGTGATCGATCCATGTGTGTGTTGGGTGGTGAAAGGAAGGTGTCACTACTTAAATCTCTAGTGTGTTCCTTTCCTCACTAGCCTAGTAAGCTCTGTCACTTGCGGTCGATAAGGGCACTTCCTAAATTCTCCTCGGCAGTCCTCAGTCAGAGTCCCATTTTCCCTAGAATCCCCCCTGTTTTTTGGTAAAAATCTGGGCCCCTGGGCTGCTGCCGTAGGTAACGGCTGTGTTTTGGGGACAGAATGTGGTGCCATGGAGGGGAGGTGGGGAACACATGATGGTGACTTCTCACATCTGACAGACAGCGAAATTGCTGACTTTGTGAGGTAACGGATGTTTTCATAAAGGACAGAGTATTTTATGTTGACCCCCATCCAGAGAGTGTAAATTTACAACAGGAGCAGGTTTCTCAGTATTTATCCAAACTTGCCATATCTCAGCCTCCAGAGAGGCTAATCCCCCTCCCTGGTAATTTACCTGCATCGTGGCACATAAAATCAGCGGTATACACACAAGTCTTCTCCGGCAAAAGGGTGCTCAGAAACTTTATGGCTTCAGCAGTGCCCATGCTCTTCTTGACCCAGAACATAAGGAGAATGTCTGCAGTTTAAATCAGTTCTAAGTAATGAAATTCTTATTGTTTCTTTTTGTGGCTGTTTCCTGTTCAAAAGGCCAAAAATAGAAGAACACCTGGTCCGGCTGGAAACAGTGAACAAGGAGATAGAAACAACAGGAACCTACCATCTGACCAAGGATGAACTGGTCTTTGCTGCCAAACAGGCCTGGAGGAACGCGCCCAGGTGTATTGGGAGAATCCAGTGGTCCAATCTACAGGTAACCTGCGAGTCTTGGTATTACGGGCCAGAGTCACCTTCTGTCAATCAGAAGAATGTCCTTTACTTCGGTAAAATATGGCAGTTGGAGTGCTAGTGTAGGAACCAAATGAATCGTGGAACCAGGTGCCTGTCTTGATCCTTGAAAGATTGTTAAGTATGAAAATGATGCATATAAAAGCAATATAAATGAACCTTTCCTAGTGGAGCTACAATTAGATTGAGAAATACTGGTTTTTCATTTAAATTTTTTCCTTAATCTTTCCTTAACTGCATAAGAAAAATAATGAGATTACATTACTGTTTCAAAAGCAGGTTTTTTCTTGACATTTCTTTTGGAAACCTATAGGTATTTGATGCACGTGATTGTAAAACAGCGAAGGAAATGTTTGAGTACATCTGTCGTCATATTCAGTACGCCACAAACAATGGAAATATAAGGTAGGCAGTTGAATAATATAATAATATATAATAATATAATATAATATATAATATATATAATAATATAAGGCAGTTGAAAACTCTGCCTAAGACCTGAAATGGTCTATCTAAACATTTCGACAACTTGTCTCTGCTCTTAATTCTCCTGGTACTTATGTGTTCCTCTCGTGTACCATCAACCGTCTGGAGAGTTTGTAACTTTGATGGCTGATGTGGCAAAACCTGTCATAATTCCTGGGGAAAAGAGATGATTCGATGATTCAAGAAGGAGGGTGGGGAGGATGAAAGATTTTATTTCTGCTGATGTTTATTTTAGAAATATAAAATAATTGCTGCTGGTAACAATTTATGTTGTGTTAATTAGAATGTGTTTGATGTGGTGCTGTGGTGTAAGGGGTTTGATTGTCTCTCTGGCAGATCAGCCATCACCATCTTCCCCCAGAGAACTGACGGAAAACACGATTTCCGTGTTTGGAACAGCCAGCTCATCCGATACGCGGGGTATCAAATGCCGGACGGGTCCATTGTAGGAGACCCCGCCAGTGTGGAGTTCACACAGGTACAGCCCCAAATGCAGCATCATCCGCTTTCCTCCTTCTCCACCCCAGCTGTCCTCCTTTTTCTGTTTCTTGCATGTTTTTGCAGGGTGGGAGGGAAGTGTGGCGGGAAGGAGTGAATGGCATGTTCTGCCCCACAGGTTCTAGGCGCAGGCTAAAGCCATTGTTTCTTACCATTTTGATATAAAATACTCCCCTCCCTCTCAGAACAGGGTGAGCTAGTGCTTCCCTTAACTCAGGGACCAATCAGGACTTGAACAACGTGCCTTGGTGTTGTTTGAATGGGAAAGATATTTTATATATATATATTTTTATAAAAGATATTTTATATATATATAAAAGATATATTAAAGATACTTCGTCATTCAGAATTTACCCCAGCAAGTTTTAGAGGGTTAACATTTTTTGTCTTCAAATCCAGGGGAAAAAAAACCTAAAAAACCACCTGAAATGCACTTTCTTTACAGTTGTGCATCGAGCTTGGGTGGAAGCCGAAATATGGCCGCTTTGATGTAGTTCCACTCGTTCTCCAAGCAAACGGCCAAGACCCAGAAATATTTGAACTCCCGCCAGAAATTGTCCTCGAAGTGCCAATGGAACATCCAAAGTAAGCACACAAGATTTGGATAATTGCATTTTTGCCTCTGCCTCACCTTGGCAGGTTATTAGCCTGCGCCTGTGGCAGTTGTTTTAGGAGTTCTTTGTTAGGATGAAATTATGGTAAATTGTCTTGAAAGATAAAATGCTTGTTAGAACAATGAAATGAGATTTGAAATAAGGAAGCCAAAAGCATTTTTGTTGGAAATGTTGTTTCCCAATCTACATTTCAATTATATTCAGAATTTAAAAAATCATCATTTCTTATGCGGGTGTAATACACACGTGAAATATGGCTGCACTCATAACAAAATGTTTATTGTCTTTCTGTCTGGTTTTTTTTTCTTCATCTGTGCTTTGGGAGTGGCCTGGAGGTTGCAGAGCTCTGCAGTACTCTTCTGCAGTTCCTTTAGTGACTGCACTGCAAATAAAAACTCCTACGAGTTGTGCAGACTGTGCTTCATGGGTCATTTCTCCCAGAGTTAGTCCTCTTCATCTCCCTGGACTCCTCTGGTTATCACCTGAAGGAGCAAAAGACACAAAGTAGTGAATGAAAATGCTTGTTTAACAGGTACGAATGGTTCAAGGAGCTAGACCTGAAGTGGTACGCACTGCCTGCTGTTGCCAACATGCTGCTTGAGGTGGGAGGCCTGGAGTTCACTGGGTGTCCTTTCAACGGCTGGTACATGGGGACAGAGATAGGAGTGCGGGACTTCTGCGATGTACAGCGCTACAACATCCTGAAGGTGCCCGTCTGGGGAGGGGATGGACCTGGTGGGTGGAGCATTTCTGAAAAAGAGACGCGATGAGTCTTTGCTGGGAGAGGTGTTGTGTTTCTGTCACACTGACGCCTCAGGGCTCATCTGACACCGTGTCCTGACTACTGTGGGACGTCCTGAATTTCTGCCCAGATCTACAGCTGTTTTTACAGTGTTCTGACAGTATCTGTTCCAAATACCTGGATAGAATGGTGGAACTGCAACTGTAGAAAAAATATTAAAAATGCTCTCCAAAGAGAATTCTTCCCCAATGTTACCCTGAGTCCTGCTGATTCAGGACGTTTGATCTCTGCCTGTACATTTCTGAGGTGTGTTCATATCAGTTGCAGTCTGCTGTTGACAAGGCAGTGGATTCCTGGTGGTGAGCTGCAGGTCTTCATCACCTCAATTACAAATTAATAACGATGACTTAAAATCAGATACTGCCACTTTTGAAACCATTTAGTCCAGGAGAGAACCACTCCCCACTTTCCCAAACTGGAATAGCTTCAAGAGCCAGAACTCCATCACTCAAGTTTATCTCTGATCTCAAGTGTTTCTGCTGCCATGGAATTCCCCAGTATCAGACTGACTCTTCTCATTTCCATAATACCTTTTCCTGCATATTAATGTGATAAGCTGGAAACACCATGAGGTCAAAGTCTCACACAGTAAATTTGCTTTTCCCTTTTCTCTCTGTTTTTCCCTTGTAGGAGGTAGGAAGGAGAATGGGACTGGAAACAAACAAACTTTCATCGTTATGGAAAGACCGAGCTGTTGTGGAGATAAATGTGGCTGTGCTTTATAGCTTCCAAGTAAGTCAATGACTGAGGTATCTGGAGAGACACTGAATGTTGTGTCTCTCTTTTTCCTTTTGCTTATTAACTGCTTTATACAAATTCCTTGGTCAAAGGTCCCCCTCAGTGATGTGTATCTATATAATAGTTGCTGGTATTAATTATTTCCCAGCACAGTATAAAGTCCTTGAAATATTAACCAAAGCAAAAAGATCGCTTTAACTACATCAGGAAGAAGAGCAGAGTGGGCTTTTTGATGTATGTCTTTCTTTTTGCAATTATTCTAGAAACAAAATGTGACTATCATGGATCACCATTCAGCTGCTGAGTCCTTCATGAAATACATGCAGAACGAGTACCGTGTGCGAGGGGGCTGCCCAGCCGACTGGGTCTGGATCGTACCTCCAATGTCGGGGAGCATAACTCCTGTGTTCCACCAGGAGATGCTGAACTATGTCCTCACTCCCTTCTATTACTACCAGGTACACATTTTCAAAAGAAATAGGATTCTAGTAGACAACTTCAGTAGTGCAGATGGTAACACGGGACCTGAAGAAGTCTGAATGAAAAGCCCTGGTTAATGAACGTCCACTGGAGAGATTGATAAATAGCAGGCAGGGTGTATTATACTGTGGAAGGTGATGGGACTTCTGTTGAATTCTCAAGCTGTAGATAAAATGCAATTTAATGCTACAGAGAGTGATACCATATTTGTACAGTGGATTGTATATACAAATTCTATTTAATCTGGCTATTTCAAAGATATTAAAATTCTGTATTTATTATTTTACATTTCTTACCTGAAGCTTAACTTTTTTTTATAAAGGTGGATGCATGGAAAACACATGTCTGGCATGATGAGACACGGAGGCCAAAGAAAAAAGAAATAAAGTTTAGCATCTTGGCAAAGTAAGTTGTTCAAATAAGAGTCTTCATGCTGTTGTCCAGCTATTCTATTCTTGTGATGTTTCTGTTCCACTTTTTGGGGGAATAATTTTTACGGTAGGGACAACTTTGAGCCATAGACTTACCTGTCTGCAATTAAGTAATATTCATGTCTACAATTCTTAGTCAGGGCTACATAGTGTATTGCTTCTGAACGATCTTCCAGGGAAAAACTATGCCCAAGATCAGTCTTTATTTGTTTGTTTGTGAATCAATCTGAATTACCATGTAGCTATATTAAAAATTGTATGTGGTTATCTTTTTCCCAGGGCTGTACTCTTTGCATCCTCACTCATGCAACAGACAATGGCCACCAGGTCCAAGGTCACTGTAATCTTTGCGACAGAAACTGGGAAATCGGAAACACTGGCCAACAGTCTGTGCAGCCTGTTCAACTGTGCCTTCAACACTAGGGTAAGAAAGGAGGACTCATCCACGCTAAATGGAGAAAGATGTTACCAGCTTCTGCAAGCTTTTCCATTCTCTATGTTTTGAATGTTCAGTAAATATAAGTTGGACTAGAGCTTTGATTTTGTATTTAGCATAATGCCTTCTAAATTTGGTCAGCAGTCATCTGGCAATCACAGAGATATCTAATGCTAGTTCTTACCTCTGCTAGTAATTTCTCATGAGCTTTATACCTTCCAGATTCTGTGCATGGATGAGTACAACATCTGTGACCTGGAAAAAGAAACACTTCTCCTAGTGGTTACCAGCACTTTTGGAAATGGAGATTCTCCAAATAACGGGAAGGTAATACTCACCTCAGAAGTATCTATGAGCCTCAGCTCAGAGACTGAGATCTTTCATTTGTCCCATGTACTAGAGTAAGATATGGATCAGGGTCTCACTTCTGTTTTAAATCAAAGTATTTTTCTAACCTTAAGTCTTTTACAAATGTTTATACAGACCTTGAAGAACTCCTTGCTCACCCTGAAACTGCTGAGAAAAAAAATTAGGTAAAAATACTTTGTTGTTTGGATTGTATGTGATTGAGTCCTTTTGCATTTCATTCAGCATAATACCATGATCTTATTTATACTTCCTTCCGCAGATACGCTGTATTTGGTTTGGGCTCCAGCATGTATCCAGAGTTCTGTGCCTTTGCTCACACCATTGACCAAAAACTGGCCCAACTGGGGGCTTCCCGGCTCACGCCAGTAGGTGAAGGAGATGAACTAAATGGGCAAGAAGAAGCCTTTCGCACATGGGCAGTCAGCGCGTTCAAGGTAACAATATAAATAGTTAGCTCATATTTTAGTTCATCCATTCATTTTATTTCAGTATTCACTAGCATCACTTTAAAAAGGTGAGAAATGATGGAAAACAAACATCTGGATTTATATCTGAATTTCAGACTCCCCTCTCTTCTGCTGCTTGCCTAAGTTGAAGAGGGAACTGTGCCCCTTTTCTGTTATTTTTTAATGTTCGCATAAAGTTCAATAAAACTTTTTGGATAGTGGGATGCTGAGTATAAACAAGGGTGGTAGCATCCAACATCAAAATTTTTTGAAGTAGATGAGGTTTTTGAGCTACACTGGTGTGGAAGTGGAACCTCACTGAACTCGGTGAACCTCTGTAGCATCAGTGAACTCAGCAGAATCAATAAACAGTAACAAGCTGTGAAACTGATATCTCCCCATTAGGATTATGACAATACTAATAATATTATTTTTACCATGAATAGCCTTATTTTTTCTTTTTTCTAGACTGCCTGTGACATTTTTAACATCCGTGGGAAGACCTGTATTCAGTTGCCTGAGATATATACATCTAATGAAAGCTGGGACCCTGAGAATTACAGGATAGTGTGTGACTCTCAAAGCTTGGACTTGGCTAAAGGTACTACCTCCCACCTTCCACTTCTTCTCTCCATTTTACTTCAGATAGGTCTGAACTGTAAAGGTTTTCTGAAAGTGATATTGGTCCAGCCAGGTGATAAAATTCATATAACAAAGTACAGCGGTCAGAGAAAAAAAGGACATTGGTTTGCATTGCATAAATCGTTATCTTTTCCAGTGCAATAACAGCAGAACAGCAGAACTAGCATGTTTTGACAGTCCCAGAGGAACAAAAGCTGAGATGAGCTACTTTGAGTCAGGGAAGGTGTGCATGTAGGACACATAACTGACTAAAAGTATATGGCCTTTTAGGGCGAGCATGGTTCAGTTCTTTTCTGCATGTTATTTGAAGACATTTTAAACAAACCTAATCACAAAATTGCCATGAGTCACATCCTCTTTTCTCCACAGCACTTGCAAACCTTCACACCAAGGATGTAATTCCCATGAAGCTGAAATTCAGACAGAATCTTCAAAGTTTAAAATCCAGGTACGATATCTCATTCTTTTGAATATTGCAATACTACATTTTACTAAAATCTTTGACATCTGAAGTGCCTGATTATAAACATCTTCTCCCCGAAGTTATTAAGGTATAGCTATGAACTTTGTACCATCGTTAGTAGAAGCAAATCATTGTCACAAGACCACAAGAACATGAACAGCCTTAGCTCTGGTTTAGGTAGGAGATGACTTCCCAGTAGAGTGTAGGAAACTAAATAACTTTGTGATATGGCCCTTTGATACCTACTAGATGTGGAAGGTCAGGTGTATGGTCCCTCTCCCTTGCTTAGTACGCTACATGCCAGGCAAATGTTCACTTCATTTACGGGAAAAAATGCCCCTTAGCATGAAAAAAAAGGGGGAAAAAAAGGACAAGGTATAGTGCAAGAAGCCAGTACAGTCAGCTGTGTTGCAAAGGAAGCTGAGACAAGACCATACACAAAGAAATACAAAAGGATAATCGTTGCTAACACCTGTCTTAGAAATAGCATCTACGAATGGCTTTTCAAAACCCTCCGGTAGGTCTCTCTCATCCCAGTTGTAAATACAGTTGTCTTACGGGGAGTCCCCTGAGCTGGTGTGAGATGTGAGCTGTTTGGTCTGCGCTGGCTGATTGCAGGCACCTTTTTTCTGTACTGGGCAGATCAGGCAGCACTTCAGCGTCTTATTTGTTTTGATACAAGTATTTCACATATCTAGACTATGATTTGTTTAAGTCTCCATGAAGCACTAAGCTGCTCTGATAGTTTGGTGATGAACACAAGTAAGCCCTTGCCAACTGTCACTTCAGATTTACTCCTTTTCTGCGCAATTCAAGGGAAATCCTGTCGACGTAACCAAGATCTCTCTGATCTCTTTTTTTCTATATCTAGTCGTATTACCATTCTGGTTAAGCTTTCCTGTGAGACTAATCAGGAAGTGCACTACCTGCCCGGAGAACATATCGGGATTTTCCCAGGCAACCAGCCAGAATTAGTCCATGGCCTCATCGCACGTGTCAAGGATGCCCCTCCGGCTGATCAGACTATCAGACTGGAAACCTGCACTCATGGTAAGTTGGTTCCCTTTAGACAAAATAACCCAGGATGTTTGACAGATTCCTCTTAAAAGTCCTCAGAATTTTTGTAAACTGAGTGTGATTCTGTTACCCTTTTCTTAAGTTTCAAGAGGATTTTGTTGATGCTTTTAGTTATTCTGATAATCCTCGATCCTGATTTTGCATATTCTGGCAGCCCATGGTACCTTCACTAACGTTCACAGAGTTCTCCTAGGTTGACACTGTAATTTAGTTACTACATTGGCCATTGACCCCAATGAAATTAATTAACAGAGTTTGCTTATTGTTGCTACATATCAGAGTCCTAAAACAGATTAACATGTCATGACCATCATTGCCATCTTATTAGGGACAATCTGCTAAATCGTAGGATTCTGACACACAAAACATGGTTTCCTAATAGGAGAGACACTTCATTTTAAAGTGGTGTTTTGTTACTGTGCAATTCTGGGCATCAGATCCTCCCCTTACAAAAAGCTTGAACCCTCACTTTAACCTCTTTCACAAGGGCCCTGTGGTCTAGACCTGCTGCGACCTGGGCTGAAGTCGTGTTTTGAAGGACACTGAGTTTTGCAAAGCTCTACAGCTGTCAAATGCTGTGGGAATTGCCAAGTGTTCTTTTATGTCCCGCATTTCCAGGTGGCTACTGGACAAGTGACAAAAGGATTCCAGCCTGCACACTCCCCGAGGCTTTGACATACCTGCTGGATATCACCACTCCACCCTCCCAACAACTGCTAAAAAAACTCTCCCAGCTGGTAACAGCGGAAGGAGACAAACAGAGACTGGAAGTTTTATGTCAGGTAGGTGGTAGGGCTAGACTTACATAGACCGTCTGGTGCCTTTCTACTGTGTGGCAGAAGCTTAAGAAATTTTTGCAGTGATGGTGCTTGGGTTTTGTCCCTCTGTTACATGTTCTGGGTGCTTGTAAAACCAGCCCTAGAGAGAGAAAGGGTAGTCTTGTGGCTCAACCTGGGCGTGGGAATCACGAGATTTCTTCAGATCTGATATTTCCTGTGTGGTTCTGGGTGGGTCATTCTGCTGCCTGTTTCTCCTGCCAGCCTCGGGCTGGTTTCTGATGATACGCTGTTCAAAGACCTTTCCGTTTGCAGGTGGAGGGGTTGGAGGGGAGCTGGTAGATGTTTTTGTCAGAGAATTTGTTACTGTGAGGGTAAGAGAGATGTCCCTTTCAATAACCAATGGGTCAGGCGCGGTAAGCGCTGCTTCTCCTGCTGGGTTCAGCAGCAGGAGTTTTCAGAAGGTATCAGGACCCGGGATACCCCTTCTCAGGGGACGCTACAGTTTTACATCCTCGCTGAGAGAGCTGCTGTCTGAGAACGCTGGAGCGCGTGTTCTCTGCTTCGGTTTTCAGAAATTACACTGTTTCTTAGGAAATCCCAGGATTGGTCGAGGCAAAGTTTTGAGAATTCTCTGTTGATTTCCCTGTGTATTTAATTGAACGTAAAGCAGGAATCTTAGTCATAAGTGACATTTCAAATATCCCTGCTCTCCTGAACTCAGCATGGCCTGGTAACATTGTGATGGTGGCCTTTGGCTTTTAGAGCACGGAAGAATACAATAAATGGAAGTTTTACAACAGCCCGAACATCCTGGAGGTCCTGGAGGAGTTTCCTTCTGCTGAGGTCTCGGCAGCTTTCTTACTGACCCAGCTGCCGCTGCTGAAACCCAGGTACTACTCTGTCAGCTCCTCCTGTGACATGACACCCAGAGAGATTCACCTGACAGTTGCAGTTGTAAACTACAGGACAAGAGGTAATGAATTGCTATTTTCATTTCTCTCTTAATTAAATGATATTTAGGCTACGTTGTGGTTCAGAAAAAAAACCCTGTCTCTGCCACATGGCATGAAGCACATCTGTAACAAGGAGTTTGTATTGTGATTGTGATATGTGCAGCATTGTGTGCTGCAGTGCAGGTGTTCATACTGGGGCAGGATTTGCTAACATCCTGCAGCAGCAGTGTTGCCTTGTTTTATAGATCATTACTAGATATACACTTATTTTAAAAAAATGTAATTTTAAATATGAACTGTGCTTTTTTTAAAAAACCAGAGTTTTGAACACTGACAAGAGTGTTTTCATGTGCTCTTAGGTGGAAAAGGGCCTTTGCACCATGGGGTTTGCAGCACATGGCTGAATACAGTAGCTCTCAATGGAACAGTCCCATGCTTTATACGCAGGTGAGTGTGTGACAGAGAAAAAAGAAAAGTTAAAAAAAAACCCCTACCCAAAACCCAACGATTCTTAGTTCAGTTTCTTCAGTAGGTTTTTTTTTTCATTGTTTGCGTATGATTTTGCAATGACTGGTGAGTGCCAGTTGGAATATCTGAGTTTGAAAAGAGAGGGAACTCTCTGTCTTCCAGAGATGAGGTCCTGTACCATGTCTTAATTTGAGTAAAATCATAATCATGAAAACATTCTGAAAGAATTCTGTTCGTATGACCCCATCCCGCTGTCAGCGTATCCACCACAGAACAAGCAAAGCTAAGGGAACAAGAAGCAACCGTCCCAAGTTCAGGCTCATTGGTGTTTTCAGTGTGGTAACTGGGGCTGTGCTGCTCAGAATCACTCAGGAAGATGACACTGAGATGTCAGTCATATATGAATTATCTAATTAACATCGTTTTGCTTTTTAGTGCTAATGAATTCCAGCTCCCAAAGGAGCCAACCAAGCCCTGCATTCTGATCGGCCCGGGGACAGGAATTGCTCCCTTCAGAAGTTTCTGGCTGCAGCGTCTCTATGACTTGGAAAAGAAAGGTACTTATGGGGATTGCCACAAGGGGGAGGCCAGAACTCGTCCTGCAGCAGAAGACATCCCTAGTCCTCCAAACAAAAGCTCTGCAGATGGAGACACCCAGAAACATCAGCCAAGTAAACCCCGTAGAGATTGGTCATCCCAAAGCGGGTTGAACCCTGCACTGAAACAGCTAATCCGTCCCACTTCAGACCTTTCTGGTGGTCTTGAGGTATTTGGTCACTTGGAGGCCACAGCCTGTGTGTCCTGTAGGTACTCTGCGTTCAGTGACCACCCAGGCACTCGCACAGGGGCCATGAAATGGGGAGGAAACACTTTGGCCTGACTTTATCAGCCTGTCTGGGGAACCTGCTCCAGCAGATGATGCCACATAGTTCTCCAAGGACTTGGGCAGGTTCAATCCCCTAAAAGCTGTCACACACAGACACACACATTCTCCTCCTCAGGTGTTCAGTGAGAAAGGCTAATTAGAAAATAACTGTAGCGAGTTACTGTGACAGTGCGGCCCTCTCTGGGAATGGCTGTAAGAGCTCATAGGCCTTACCAGGATAGACAAAACACTTTCCAATGTTGGTTTCAGGGATCAAAGGTGGGGAGATGACATTACTGTTTGGCTGCCGGCAGCCAGACGTGGATCACATCTACAAAAAAGAAACTGAGGAAATGAAGAGGAAGGGAGTCCTGAAAGACGTCTACACTGCTTACTCCAGACAGCCCGGCCAAGCTAAAGTAAGGCTGCCTCCTGTGTTCTTAAAGGGTTGGCTCCTTCCAGAATGGTCCTTCAAGTTAAGATCTGGGCTCTGGTTAACACTGCTCTTTAAAAAAAATGTTAGCATTTGGCTTCAGTGTATTGTGAACAAGTGGCCAAAGGCCCCACTCCTCCAAAATAAAGGAGAATCCGACTGTGTGCTTGAGTGTGAGCAAACTATGTAAATATAAACCCCTCACTGCCATGGAGAGCACCATAATAGGCATCTCATCAAAAGTTAAGTGCAAACAGCCTTTGAAAACAGAAGCTGGAACACCTTAAGGTTTTCAGGATTTGATTAGTCCATGACTTAGAAATGAATTGGCTCTGGCCACTTATCCCCATTTCAATGACACAGTGGCCTTGGAAATTAATTTTGCTTGGACGAAATCTTGATTGGAGAAAACAGCAGCACTTAAGCTGTCCTCATTTTAGCTGTGCTGCTCTGCTGGCAAGTTAGGAGACTTTGGCAGTTGTAACTAGTTCCAAAAATGAAGACCCTTAGTCTGCTGTAGTTCAGTCAGCAGATGGGTCTGGCCTCCAGATCTGGGGCTTGGAAAGACGGCATGAAGAGTTTTCTCCTTTGCTGTGGTAGGACACACAGCTGGGATAGACGGGGCATTTAGAACCTTACTACATAGACCCATGCTGAGTTTGGAAAAGCCAATAGTGTTTAAGAAACCTTGTCTAATGAGCTTTTTTCTGTTTCTAAGGTTTACGTTCAAGACATCCTTCGTAGCAAGTTGGGGACGGAAGTGTGCAACCTCCTGCATAAGGAGGAAGGGCACCTGTACGTCTGTGGAGACGTACGCATGGCCAAGGACATGGCTCAGACTCTGAAAGGGTTGCTTGCAGAAAAACTGAACCTCAGCGAGCAGCAGGCAGAGGAGTATTTCTTCCAGCTGAAGGTACGCTGTGGTAGGCAAGGTGTTCTTGCCAGCCAGAAAGTCAGTTCTTTCCAGTCAGTAATCACACTCAAGGTCTTTCAGGCTGCCATGAGCTTCTGTTCAGCAGAACACACAAGGGAAAAAGCTCTAAGTGATCAGCTTAGTCTACTCACCATGATGTAACACGCATAGTTTCTGTTGGAGTGTTAGAGTGACACAGCATCTTCTCTTCCATTTGCCATTTCCCCAGTGTCCCCCCTTGGGCCGGGACATGAGCTCGGCAGCGTGCTTGGAACATCAGGAATTTCAGGCTTTGTTGTATTAGGGGAGGAAAGTGAGTTAAGAAATCAGTGTGGCCAACGCTGAAAACACACAGCTGGGGTCTCTGCTGGCTCTTTAGCACGTGTTGTCAGAACGTGTGTGGGGTTCAGAGAGGTTCCCCGTATGGGCAGTGACAAAGTGCCCTGTCACAGAACCAGTCACACGAGCAACAGACCTCTCAGTCACTCAGCTGCCACCTGAGGAGGAGCTCGTGGTATTTGATTCATCTCTTGGGTTTCCTTTCTTTTTCTGCAGAGCCAAAAGCGGTACCATGAAGATATATTTGGGGCTGTGTTCCCCCAGGAGAGCAGAAGAGGCGTCATGGCTTCGCAACCCACCAGTCCGGGGACGAGCCAGCCCGTGGGTTAGCCAACGCTTGCACGTGCAAAAAACAAAGGGTCAAATCCTCTTTCTTATACATGTTAAATCATACACATGTATGTGATTGTGGGATTTTACTTTTAAACCTCAGCCTTAGTTAAGAGAAAATATTAAATTTAACTTCTGTTGCTATTTATTCGGAGACTTCTTTTAATAGATTATCTTAATAGTAAAGACAAATTATTTTTTTTAATACTGTCTATGCTGGTATAAATCTGCTGGGTTTTGTAAATACGAGGAAAATATAGAGTTTTTTACTATTTAAGCTAGAAGTGAAACCTTTTTTTGAAATGTATTGTTTATCTTTGTGAATTTATTTATATCAGATTGTTGTGCTGTGCATATTATCTTCACTTTAAAGCAGGTAAATGGACGGTTGTGTCACTTGGAAATGTAGAGTCACACGCCTTGTTGGACCTGAAGCAATATTTGCAAATGAGATAATAATAGAATGGTTTGTAAGTGGAAGTACCGGCTGCATCCACTTCACCCGTACGTACGTGCGGAGGCAGCAGCTGTGAGCTCTGCTTTATGGGACCCAGGCGCTGGGACCTGAGTTGCTGTTGCAGAGCCCGTGGCAGGAAGGGCCAGGAAACTCAAAAGCACTTTGGACATTTGAATTCTATGAGCTGATTTACTTGATTTTTTTGTAATAAAAGATGCCTTTATATTGGTATGAACAACTTGGTGTGGATTGAAGTGTCCCTCTTTTTGCTATTGGCTTCAGCCTAGAAAAGTCGGGGAGGTGAGTTCGTTCTCCGGCTGCAGGGAAGGGGGTTTGGCTCCCACCGACTCTCCGGCCGTTCGCGCAGAGCCCGTCTCCGGGGGTCACACACTCTGCCTGAGAGGAGTCCTGCCGTTTTGTTACTGCTGGCAAAGTGTGGATTTTCACCACAGATTGTGAGACTGGCTTTTGCAAAGTGCAAAAATATAAAATAGCAATGGGAGCAGCATCTTCTGCCCTACTTCTGTTTCGACTTTGGCTCTTTCTGTGCCTTGCAGTTATGTCAGAGCTTTTAGCTCCTTCTAGAAAATTACCAGGGCTTTATGATCAGGTTAAAAAGCTTAAGGTGAGATTCTCCTGTTGTCCCTTGTCTCCAGGAGCTGGAATCTGATGAAGGAGGAGTTGAGACTCAAAAGTCAACAGTGCCATGTGTGTACAGTGTGTTTCACACACGCCTCAGAACAGCCGTAGCTGTGAGGTCACAAATACAGCGTAGATGAGAGAATGTGGACAGCGGTGGCAGAGAACAGGATGGATCAGACGAGGGACAGAGAGGAAAGGACAGAGGAGGTTCCTGGCAGGTATGGAGTTGCACACCTACACCGAGTCTACATACACCCTGAGTGGTGTTTCAGACTCTCTTCAGTTGGTGGTTTTGGATTGTAGACTTTTGTGGTGGGATGGCAATGGAACAAGGTAATTGCACTTTCTGTTAAGAAAGTTCTCAATAAGCCCAGGGCTCACCGAGTCCTAGACTTCGGATGAGCCCAACAAAAGCAGGAAACAGAAGAAGTAAGTTCCATACTTCAGGGTGCTCATACGCTCCCGGCCCCTTAGGCAGCTGTGTCACCGTGTCACCGCACAACCCATTTCCATGCACATGACTAAATGGGTGAGTGTCCTTGCCAGGCTGCTTTCTCTGCATCCCAGGTGTCTTTTCAAGTTATCACTTACTCCAAAGCACTACTGTAATCCTTTGCAAATGCTTATGTACTAAAGGACCATAGTTCATTTTTATTTGGAGGCACAGAAACTTGGAAAAAAAAATAATTCCTGCTGTCTATAGCAAGTTGAGAGCAGAGTCGGGGGGAGCCTGGGGTAACGCTGTGTCCTGAAGATGTGAGACACCATCGAAAACCACCGGCCAGGGAAGGAAGAGCCTCTGCTCCTTCTTGGGCCCCCGACAAGTCAGAGCAGAGGCACGAGTGTTTGGGTATCAGCTCAGAAGCTGCACGATTTTCCATTTCTATATTCTAAGTTGATGAGGGCAGTCTTATGGGGGGACCTTTTCATCTGAATTCCACCACGGCAAATGTTTCCCCTCAGCAGAGGTGAGAAGGCGGTTAAAGGAAAGGATTAAGAAAAGCAGAGATGTGTTTTAATTCTTCGTGACTTTATTTAAACTGGTCCCAACTGTAAGTTAACTCCAATGGCAGCACTGATCTGAAGCTGTGTATAATTGCTTTTTTTACAGAAATAAATGGGGAAGATAGTGCAGATGTTAAGGTCAGTGGATAATAATTCTATTCCAAGATAAAAACTGAAACTTCATTTAAGAAACCAGATACAAAATATACCTTTTAAAGTCCTGAAGATGATCAAATTGCCTTTTCTGTGGTTATTGAACCACAGCCCCAGGGCAGCAGAGGATTTCAGCAGGTGCATTAGTTTAGGCACTGGAGCAACCTGCTGGAGGCGAGGAACTATTCTGGGCTAAAAGGTACTGGGATGATCATGCACCTCACAGATCCGGGACCTGACTGAACGTTACAGAGCAACACTTCCTGCAGCAATTAGTGCCTTGTTTCGTTAACACTTAAGCTCACCTTACCTGGCTGTAAAGCAGTCGGCACTGAAACCAGTCTGTGTGCCCAGGCACTGGGTGCAGGACTTCCTCAGCCCCATTCTCCGGCCACTTCTGGCTGTTGGTGAATTCCCTGGTGCGTCCAGATACATGGGGTGCGTGGGGTGCATCGGTCGGGCTGAAAGACAGGTTGCCATGGCGATTTATCAGTCCCAGGCCTGGCTGGGTGTGCCCTGGGATGCGGGACAGATACACTGATTGCTGCCCTATGGCCCGTAAAAAAAGTAGGGCTCGGCCGTATGAATGTGTTTCTGGAACGTGGGGAGCATCTGGCACTGGTGGGGCACGGTGAGGCTGTGTGTGCTCCTAACCTGCTTAAATGACTTCTGTTAATTTAAGCTCTTTCCTTGAGGAAAAGCAAAGGAATAGGTGGAAGGGCTAGAGGAGTATGTTGTTGCCCTGCTGAGAGGCAGCAGAAGTTCCAGCCTCGCGTTAGGGTAATTACTTGGGAAATGTAACTGTCTCCAGGTGAGGTGGCTCTGGTGCTGGGGGGCTGATTAGTGCTGGGGGACAGCTGAGCTCCATGGGGCAGAGCCTGGAGGACAAGGTCTGTGTGGTGGTGAGCTGCAAGGCTGACAGACCCTGGGATAAGGAAGGCAGAAGGAGTTTGGGTAGGTGAAAGGCTTTTATTTATATTTTTTTTAAACAGAAATTGATGCTTTTTACTGTAGCTGTGCAGGGGGGTTCTCTTCCTTGAACGTGTATTGTGCAATCCAGGGGGCTGGGTGGATGGAGACTTCCCTGCCCAGTAACCCCACTGGGTGGTGAGGAGGAGGCTTGAGCTGCTGCCTTTTGTGGGCAGGATCTGGCAGAGCTCGGCACGGACGAGCCTGTGATGAGTTCTGTCTGGTTGTCCTACATCTTGCTTCAATTGGTTCATTTGTAGCCCCATCTTTGTATTGTGGGTTGTTATTTGGTGTCTTCTCTGAACGAGCTGTGGTTCCTGTGGCTGCACTGAGGAGTTTCACGTGCGCTGGGAGGAGCGTTGGCCAACGGGGAAGGTCCAGCAGGGCTGGGGAAATGGTTCCTCTGGCTCTGAGGTTCAGGGTGCAATCGGGTGTCACAGCGCAGCTGGAGCCACACGTGGGCTCTGTTTCTGCTTGAATTTGTCTCCGTTGAGGTGTGAGCACTGGTAGCTTCAGCAAGAAAGAAGGGGAGAGGGGGAAGCTTTTGTTGTCTTTCAGAGAAAACAAATCCTTGGACTGATCATCAATGAAAGAGAAATATTGTAAAAAGGCTGTTAAAAATCTAAGAATGCGGTCTGAACAGGAGTGCTGTACAAACCACGGGTTAACGAGCGGGGTTGGGCTTTCAGCAGGAGACAGGTATTCGATTTAGGTTTTTTCTAACAAAATGTGCTTTGACAGACTTCTGGATGGCTGCTAACGTTAACGGTGCCTTACTGGGGTGTACAACGGCTCGTCAAGCTGTGAGTGGGTTCCTGTCTCTAAACCAGAGCCTGGCCCAGGGTAACATCTCCATCTGGAGTGTTCATACGTGAAGGGACAGCAAACCATCGGTGCTTGTCGGGTGTTGGGGATGTTACCTGCGCTCAGAAAACGCCCGTCTGTTCCCCGAAGGACATTCAGTTCCAGTCTCTGTCCCTGTTAACAAGGAACCGGCAGGTTCCGTCTGCTCCCTGGCTCGGGGACTCGGACAACGGCTGCGGGGCCGGTGGTTCCGCTCTCGGGCTCTTTGGGCTGTTCCTGGGCCCGTCCCCAGCCGAATGTCACTTTAGGAAGCCTCGGGCCAGGGTGGCCGTGTGGCTCTGCCGGGGCTCTCGGTGGCTGCGGGGACTTTCCAGGGGCAGCTGGTGCCAAAAGCAATACGGTGAAATGGTGTTCCTTGCGGTGAAGTCCTGCCCCGGGAGGGTGACGTGTTGCCTGGGGGAGGGGGCTTCTCCTTCCCCCCCGAGCGCTTCAGCGAGGGGTCCTGGGCTCTGGTTTTCTGCCCAAACCCTGGGTTTGTGGGGGGGGTATAATCTCTTCTCCCCCCCAAGACCCAAAATCCTTATATGAAAGTGAGTAAAACCAACGCCTGCTGTACGTCCCCGGTGGGACGGGGGCTGAGAGCCCCGGGAGGCTGCCGTTGCTCCCGGGAGCTGTGGCCGGGCAAAGCCCAAAGCCAGGTCACTGCCGGTGGGTGTCACCTTTACGCCTGAGGACAGTTTGGGTTGGTTGCTTTTTTTAAATTAACCACCCTTGCCCTTCAAGTTTAATTGAGAATTAAATTTATTATTCCTTATTCTTTATGAAAGACAACAAAGCTCAACTCATCTTAAGCTTTTTATTGTTTGCACATGAAAGATCTAGATAAGATGGATGAAATGTGAAATTGGGGTTTTCTAATGCCTTGCCCTTTTCCCGGCGGGACGGTACAAAGCTGCCGCTATTTCCAGCACCGAGCCCTTTGGCAGCAGCGTAACGTTCCCGGGGTTAATTAACGCTCTGCCGTCTCCCTTGGGCCGGGGGAGCTCCAGTCTCGCTGGCAGAGCTTCTCCCCACGGGTGGAAGGGTTTGGCAGGGCCTGGGGGGCTCCGGGGGCTCCCCGAGTCCCGGGGGGGCAGCTGGGGGTGCAGAGCCTGGGGGTGACGGAGCCTGGAGACTGTGGGGCTGGTGCCTCCATTGCATGACTTTCAGAAACAGAATCAAATGCTGCATGATTCTTCATCCACTGTATTTTACAGAGACTTACTATTTT
>JAOXNO010000007.1:4108758-4135123 GCA_028565335.1 Limnodromus scolopaceus
GCCTCCCCGGGGGGGCGGGTGAGAGGGTCGGGGGGGGGCCGGGCAGGTTGGGGTGCAGGAGGGGTGAGCCCCCTGTACCGGTGGGTGCAGAGCAAGGACGGGGACAAGGGATGGGGGTCCCGGGGAAGGGCCCGCGGGCAGGAGGCGGCTTCTCCGCGGAGTTTGGTGCTTCAGGAAAACGCAGCGATGGAGCTGGGAACGCGGGGAACAACGGGACCCGCCGTGTCCCGGGGGGAGACTTCGACAATCGCAAATGGACTCGGGAGCTCCTCGGCCGGCCCCGGACGTCGGTGCAGGGGGAGGGCGCTGGATTAATTAAGAGCTGGAGCCGTAATTAAGGGCAGCAGCCGCGAGGAGGCAACCAAGGGCCGCGGAAGGGTCTGTGCCCGAGGCTGCGGGAGCCCCGCATCCAGCCCGGGTCCGTCCCCTCCCCCCCTTCCCTCGGGATGCGATTTGTTGCCAGAGCCCCCCGGGGCTGCCCTCGCCCATCGCGAGGGTCCCGCTCTGGTCATTTACCCCCAAAGTCTGACCCGTCCCGTTTGTGTCACATCACCCTGTGTCTGTCGGGCTCTCGAGCAGCGAAGAAAATGGGGAAACGCTGGGAACCCCCTTCTGCTGCTTCCCTGGGGCCCGCGAAGGGCCGGGAGGGGAGAAGGGGCGAGTGACGGTGGAGCTGGTGACCTCCCTGGGCAGGGGCTGACCCACCGCGGCGGGATGGTCATCTCTGCCCCTCCACTTCCCTTTCTTCCTACGCACCTCCCTCATTTCCCGCGCTTTCAAATACATTGCCTTGGATTCCTAACTTCAGACGGGGAAGAGCATCTCCTGGGGCTCGGGGCATCCGTTTGGGACTGGTGATGGTTGGACGCTGACGGGCTGCGGGAGTGAGGACGCTCCAAGCACCTTCTTTTGGCTTTGTCTCTTGTGAACTTCCCAGGACCCGCCGCCACCTGAAAGTCTGTCCCGGGGGGTCGCAGCCCCCCAGCGCCACCCCCGTGTGACCCGCGGGGCGACGGCCAGGGGCTCAGTCCTGCGCGACCCCCGGCAGCGGGTGCGACGTGGGGGGGGGGCACTACGGGATCTGCTCGTCCTTCACTTTGGGTACAGGTCGATGGGGGGGGGAAATGTCAAACCACAATTCTGTAACACTTGCTTTATCCAGAGCAAAGATTTATTCACTGAAAAGATTCCTACACACCCAGAATGTCATCAGCGTAGAGTGCACTCTTTTTTTGTTCTCTTTTTTTTTTTTTTTGCTGGTTGCATAAACTAATACAGAAACTGTTGTTAATACTAACAATTTTTAATTAATTTAATAGCAATTCTGGAAGACACTCTGTTGATAGAAAATATAAAAAAAATTTTTTTACTGTACAAAGTTTACATCACATTTGAAAAGAAAAGGTGTCCATTTTCACCATGTTACAGACTCCGTTTACATTCACTACACGTGGGGCTTTAGTAGCAGCATTTACAACCGGCTTCACGTTTACCCCCGGGCTCGCCCGCCCCGCGCCCCCCCCGGCACCCGGGGACAGGGGACACGCAGCCGAAGGGCTCCCGCTGGGTTTGCAACGCGCCGAGGGGCGAGAGCTCCGCTCCCGTCCAGCCCCGCAGCCCCACCGCCTCCTGGGGGGTCTCTCACACCGAAATCACCCCGGAGCCGTGAGCGGCCTCTCCCCTCCCCCCCACCGGCGCCGGGAGGCTGGGGTTCGCTTTCCAGAGCAATTTATGGGCGTTCAACACAAACCCAAGGGCAGGTTCGGTTAGAATCCCAAATCTTGTGATTAGGAGCAGGTTCTGGAACCCGGGGCCGTGTTCCCGGGGGGGCAGCGCGGGGCTGGGCCGTCCCAGCACACGGGCAGGAGGCCCCAGGCCCTGCCGAAAGGGACGAGGGATCCCGGCGGAACCGGGGGTGACGGCTCCGTCTGCACAGACGGGGCTGGAATAACCCGGGGGCAGCCGTGGGAAGGACAAAGGGTGATTGGGTTTTTGCTGTTTTTCTTAAAATGTTTTAATGTGGCTGTTTGTCCAGCACTGGCCGTCCTCCTCCCCCTCACCACTCATCTTATTAGAAAAAAACCAGAATATATTGCTTTTCCAGCGTAGCTGACGGCGGCAGAGCAGCGTCACTGCTGGTGACAGGGACACCCCAGCTGTGTGCAGGCTGGGGACTGGCTCCCACGGGGAGGAGTTTGGGGTGTCCCAGGTTTGGGGGGTCGTTTTACGCACAGAAATGGCAGAAATAACTCACAAGGAGCCGCTGCCACCCTCAAACGGCAGAGCCAGGGGCTACAGAGCGATGTGTCCGGCACCAGCCTCTGCCGGGCTCTAGTGACGCCGGGTGACACCGAGGGGCCCGAAGCAGCACGTGCCCCTGCTCCAGGTGTGACTTCTGCTGCTGTTGCTGAAGCAGAGAAAACAACTTCTGCTTGAAGCTGGGGACACAGCACGGCTGCGAGAACGCTCAGCAGCAAGGCTCCAAGGGCCCCGCGTGGGGCAGGCTGAACACGCAGTAGACGGGGGGGGGTTCTGCTTTATGAAGGTGGGGAGAGGCCGGGGGGCAGGAGGGACCCCAACGCCTGGCGACCACCAAACCCATCTTTTTCTTTGATAGCCAAGACACATTTAAAAAGTCACTCTATCAGAATATTTGTAAGTGAACGTAACCGACTCGCACGTGGCCGAGTGAAGCTCTGCTCGACAGAACTCAGGAAATACTTTTGCCACTTAATTTCCTACAAGACTCAGCCCCCCCTAAGTAGCCAAAGGAGCTCCTGCCCCTTCGCCCGCCCCACAGAGGCCCTCAGAGCCCCTCTCCCGGAGCCTCACGCCGAAGCCTTGTGGGGTAAAGGGGTCGGGGGGTGTGTAACGTGCCGGTGTTGGAGAAGTGAGACTGGGTGACTTCCATGGAGCCCCGATGAACCATCCCAACAAACCGAGGGACAGAAAGGGTCTGAACGTTCATGGTCCCGTGAGGGTTCCCCACTCGGGAAGCCGGGAGGGGAATATGAAGGGGAGGGACGAGGGAGCCTCTGCTAATGCTGCTCACACTTCATTTGCATCTGTCACCTTCAACGGGGTAACGGGGCGTCTCCTTTATAACCTGCACATCACACCTTGGCGAGGGGGTGCTTTGGGGGTTTTCTTGTCTTAAAATTAACCTTTGAAACAAGGCTGAGCTGCTGGGTTGAGTCAGTCCCTCTAGAGCAAGATGTAACTGGCCTGGCTGCAAGATTTCTGTTGTTCTTAGTCTTCCTCAAAATAACTGCTTTAGTCCTAAGTTTTTTAAAACAAACAGCGTGTAAACTGTGATGTGCCCGGCTTGGGGCGGGGGGAATGACTTTGAATCTCTTGACGAGCCCTGTGCATCAAGCCCTTATTTAATACGATATTTAGGGATGGCTTTTCCCCTTCTCTCATCTCTCGCCGTTCCCTGCAGCTCTGGAAAATGTCTTTTCTCCTGCAACTGAAAGGGCTGCGCCCGGTCGGTCAGTGCGTTATTGCCAGAAACGCTGCTGCTTTAGGGGACTAGAACTTGTGCCTAAAACTTCAAAGGAAGAACTGGTCCCTGCGTGCAGATCTGTATCAAGTCGTGCTTTTATCTCTTTAAAGGCAGCAAGTCCTAAGCTTCCTCCAGGATTGCGGGAGCGCAAGGAGCTTTTAGTGTGAGTTCTGCGCAGAAGAGCGCTCGGGTCGGTACCTGAGACCCAGCCTACGCGAGGGGAGACGCTCCCAGCAGGAGATTTGTCCTGGTGGGACTTCAGGCAGGTCCCCCAGCGCCTGGGCCAGCCCTGCCCACACAAACCTGGGGCTCAGGGGCTGGTTCGGGCAAGAGATTGATTTCACCGTAAGGAAAGAAAAATCCTCTCTGGAACTCCAGCCCCTCGTACCCGACGCGCTGCCGTTCTGCAACAAGCCCGTTCCGCCCCTCTTGGGGAAACAACTGCTCTGAAGGCAGACGGTCGTCCTCTTTACCACAGACGCGAGAAGGAACTAGAAATAGTTCTTTTTTTTCAGTGCTATTTGAGAATGGCTGTAGTTAAACTTAATTCACTGTTTATTATGTTTAAAAAATATAGTTCACACAAAAGTATCATGTAAACATCCTTTAAATAACTGCTGGTGCTCAGGCAGAATTCAGACTGTACGGCCGCCCCCGGGGCTGCGAGCCGAGGGTCGGGGCTGCGGCTGCGCCAGCGTCACCGCTGGGAGGGTTCGGCGGAGGCTGGTGACGCCGGGTGTCGGGAGGAGACAACGCGCTCACAGACAGTTACACCCCACGCTAGAGCTTTTGGTGACTTGGCTCCAGGATTCCCAAGCCAAATCTTTCAAAACGCAGGACAACTTTGCTACTGTTAATGCTGGAGAGAGGGGGGGAGGAGAAGGGAGGGGGAAAGAGTTACTTGTGTTGAATTTTTCTTACAAAGCTACAGTTCTAGAAAAGGAACTAAAATGGGTTAGATTCTGATCTCGTACAACCCCAGATCGCCCAGAAAAGCAGCTTAAGTCATCAAGTGGCAAACACGGGAACTTATTTGTGTTAACCTCACGCAGCACAGATCTGATCTGCCTCACACCGGAGAAATGGGAGCTTTTGAGAAGTCCCTTCGGGGGGCAGGAGCCCAACACTTGTTTTCAACGGGCACTTGGTTTCCCTGAAGTAGAAGGGAAGGGAAAAATGACTTACAGGGTTTGGTTTTTAAGAGAAAGGGGTGTTCTGATGAGGTACATCCGTCGGGTTAAAAAACCCAACAGAATGAACCCAAACCCATTTGTTCCCCTTTATAGACTGTAGCGAGTGCGTAAAAATGTCTTTTCCTTCACCCCTAAACCTTTAGTGGATCTGGAAACACCTTCCCTTCCAAACGCCTCGTTCTTCTGGCCCTGTTCTCTCCCCGCCAAAACAAGGTATTTTTTTCAAAATGATGAGTTGGTAAAGAATGAAAAAAGGCCTTTTCTGAAAAGGCACATATTTGCTGTTACCTGCAACTGCAAAGCCCCTAACGTTAGGTCAGACGTTTTGCTGAGCAGGGGGTGTAAACTGAGGCAAATCACCACATTCAAAGCCCAAAGATTTGCAAGGGGAGGAGCAGGAGGGGGAGCTCTTGGTTCCCCCCTCTTTTCCATAGCGCTGGGCCGGATCCCAGTTGGGCCGGCCCCAGACACCACTTGTGGCTTGGTCCCGGCCGGGCGAGGGACCAGGAGAGCAAGGACCATCCTTCCTTCCGCTCAAGAACCGCACCAGCTTCACCAGTCCCTGACAGAACTGGCGCTGGTCCCCAGGGAGAGCTGCCACCACCTGCCCTCAGCTCTGGCCGGGGGGCAGAGCAGCGGGGAATGTTCCTGCCACCTCCGCTCACAAAGTCCCCTCCAGCACCGAGGCTGCCAGGCGAAACCTCGCACTGCGCCCGGGACCCCGCACCCCCTGCCCCCCGAGACCCACACAAGTCACACCAGCGTCGGGAACCCCCCAGCGGGGCGGGCAGGACGCGCAGCAGGGGCTGTTCCCTGCGCCTGGTGAGCGAGAGCAGATCCCAGCCCCTCTCCAGGAGGTACAGCCTGCGGAAACGCCTCGGAAGGGAGAGGTGGCCGCGGTGTTAGACAGTGACTTCTTGCAGCCAGGAGGTGTTATTCAAGCGAACAGCCCACACCAAGCGGAGAAAGGCAGAAAAGGAGAATTCGGATATAGTGTTGATTATGTCCATGGGTTAATTTCGTGGTTTGTTTTTGCTTTTTTAAATGGAAGGTGATTGTCCAAGTTGCTGGTTAGGATACAACACATGGGAACATGCAAGGTGGAGCCCGTTATTGCACCAGTAGCTACAACCTACAAAGAAATACGGGAGGGGAGGGAAAAAGACACCGTGAGAGTTAGTTTTCAGTTATTTAAAGCAAGCCCTTGAGAACTACCTATTCTAAAGCTCACACCAGAACATGGGGTTAGTGCAGTTTCTCAGAGGATGTGAAGGTGTCTCCAGGGGGGGTTTGACTCTGAGCAGTCTCTGACTGCCCCGGCACCCCCGGGGTGACCTGACAGTGTGCAGGGGATGAACACAACCGAGCTGCCTGCGCGTCCGTGTCAGTGAGCACTAATTCAGCTGCCAATGCTGATAATTAATGCTGACACTTCAAGTACTTCTCCCCTATTAAATGCTTTGAGCAGAGAAGCAGTAGTAATGTATGCAAATTGGCACAAACCACTGGCGGGGGCGGAGGGGGGTGTCAGTCCGTCTGCCCAGGGAACAATAATTAGGGGAGCTCCGACAGTCGTTCTGCAGCTCCACAAGCTGTTTGAGAGTAACTCCCGATGGAAACACTCATCCAAAACGATCACTTG
Source organism: Limnodromus scolopaceus (assembly GCA_028565335.1). Taxonomy (NCBI): domain Eukaryota; kingdom Metazoa; phylum Chordata; class Aves; order Charadriiformes; family Scolopacidae; genus Limnodromus; species Limnodromus scolopaceus. The sequence continues at coordinate 4,115,099 of JAOXNO010000007.1, forward strand.
GCAAATTGCTCTGGAATTGAGTGTTCTCATGAGCTGAGTGCCCAAATGGGGAGTGTTACTTCATGGTTGGTGTGGTGTTAGAGGAGAAGGGGAGAGTGTGACTGTGTGGGAGCGCGGGACGGCTGGGGCTCTGCTCCGTGCCATCTGCCCGGGGAGGTGAAAAGATCAAATCACCACTGGAGTTAACGACCCAGCACAAGGGGATCTTACTGCACAGAGAAATGAGGGCAGGGAAGAGTTGAACCATAGTGTTCCGACTCAGAGCAGCACAGTTCAACACAGAACCGTAGTGTTGGAGGGGAGCGCCTCTGTAGAAAGGGGAAAACATCACCAAAGGCTGATGTGTCATGTACGTGTAACTGAACACAAATACAATGATCTTCCTCCGACGTAAGGGAGCATTAATTTAAAAAAACAGGAGGGAATGTCCCAAGTGAAGCTGGATGTCTGGAGGGAACGGCTATGGAGAAGCAGAGACTCAAGGCAGCTGGGGACAGATCTGCCCAACGTAAGCTGCGCCTGGAGACAGGCTTTTTGGCTTTAGGAGAAACAGGGAAAACAATTGTTTCTTTTAAATTAGGACCCAGGGACAGACAAGCAGCAGCAATTACATATGGGTCCATTTTGTAGCTCAGGTTTTGTTTGTTTCTCTTTACATTTTTATTTTAAAAAATGTAGACAGTTGAAACGGTGAGGACTGAAGCGTGGCTGGGACAGGGCTGCTGGGCACTGAGTGCTGGGGGTGCAGAAGGACACCCCCCTCCCAAGGGTGTGCCACAGCCCACATGGGCTGTAATGACCACGCGAACAACAACTGTAAGGCAGCGGTTGTAGCTTTTTGAAGTGAGTGCTGTGGTATGTGAGCATCCCTGTCTGGTGTAAGGAAAAAACACCAGACAGCTCTACTTCCCGGGGAGCGGGCAGTAAGCGTTCAGTTTTTGCTGACTATAATGTCCTTTTTTATAAAGATGGGGCCACTGTCTTGGGGGAGCATCCCACCCGTGCAGCTGTTACACATCCCACCCGTGCAGTTATTGGGGACCCGGTGCAAATGTTGGGGAAATTGCACAAGAGACAAATGGTGACATTTTGAACCAAACCCCCAGAGAAACCCCACCCAGCAGCACACAGAGTGCCAGGGCAGGCGCTGGACAAGCGTGTGGTCAGTTCCAGTAAGGGATTGCGGGAAGATCGTGAAGGGTTATGGGAAAGAAAGGGGTAGGTTAAACATCAAAAAAAGAGAAAATAAATATTAGAGGTTCAGTAGATGAAAATAAACATTTGCAGAGTATGTGGTAAATGGACACTGGTCACAAATGTGTCTGATCTCCCCAGACTTTGAGAAAAAACACTGAGGTCACCAAAATGTCACCTTGTGCCCAAGAGAAGCCCTGAGCGCGTCCCTGGGCCGGCTTTGCTCGTGGGGGCCATCAGAGCTACTGGGGTAACAGCAGTGGGGATGAGACAACCGACACAGAACTGGTCGGGGGTGGGGGGGTCGGTCTCTCAGCTCCAGCAGCCAGATCTGCTCCCCTTCCCCTTGATCTGAACAGCAGTGGGAGCGGGAGCCGCCCTTCCCTGGAGCGAGGGGTTACTCATGGGAGGGGGGGCTGGAAGTTTTAGGCTTGTGGCTTTATGCTCACCCAGTCCAAACTGGAACGAGTTTTATATTCTGGGCTCATCTGTCATAACAGATGACATGGGACGTACAATCAGGTGTTTTGAGGGACCTGTCCCAGTTTTGACAGTTCATGGATGCGTGATCTGATGACCCCTTTCTTCCCCAATTGCAGCACAGAAACTGACCTCTGACAAGGATTTACACTGACTTCTCATGATTTGTCTTTCTTTGGTCCAGATCTTGACATAATTCCATCTTGGAGGTTCAGTGCAAACACTGCTGCTCATTCCTAGCTGTCAGTTTTCAGCATCCTCAGGATTTCTAAATCCCTTGACATGTTGTCATTGCCTACTTTGGTAATTTTCCCCAGAAGTCAATTATTCTGAGTCTAATGCTGCATTTCTTTATCTGCCTCTGCAAACTGGGCGCTCTCCCATAAAGAGGAGGAGGGGGTTGGATATTTTCCCCACATGCTCCTTGAGGAACTTTGGACTCTTTCAAAATGTGACAGTTCAGTTTCAAAGGGAAACGGTGGCACATTCTTAGGTCCTTCCTGTCCTCAGTCAGTACCAGCCATTACAGGGGAAATTCTAACCACTCTGGGGTCTGTGTGCGCCCTTTCCAATACTCGTGGTAGAAACTCTCTGAAACCAGGTATAGAGCTGGGTAAGCAACCTGCTGAAGGAGGGAAGTGAATGTGATAAAGTAGGAAATTAACTGTCTGAAGCACACAGGTTCCATTGCCTCATTTCCTAGTAACTAGAAAAGCAGAAGAGCACACTGCTGCTCTCCCACAGAGGTCTGACAGCCCCCAGGAAGGCAAAACAAAGGACAGAAATGATCTGTTAGCAAATTCTGAGCAGCATAAATGTTCTTATCAGCAGCAAATACTCACTCAGCAGACTTCCAGAAATGCCCAGGGTGGGAGAGCCGGCGATTCAGTTTTGGCAGTTTTTCAAGCATCTCCATGAGGACAGTGAAGCTGGGTCTCTCGCCAAGCTCGAAGGACCAGCACGCCGAGAGAATCTCCTGCAAAGGTGTTTGTGGCTCATTATCTCCGTTGAGTTCCCAGGTCTAACTGTGCAGACTGAGAAGCTGATGGGGCACTGACTTGTGTGAGCCCAGCCAGAGACAGTGGTTAATAGAGATCCTGGACATTCTTATGATCAGGCAGTACCCTGCACACCAGTAATGTCCACTTCTGTACAACAGTTATGGGCAGAGGCTCAGTATCTAACCCGGTGTCCCGTTCTTATCTGTTCTCTCTCCTGCCCTTTATCTTTACAGTTATAATATGAGTAAAATAAATCTCCTCTTTAAGCAGCTCTCTCTTTTCCTGATAAATAGCTATATGGAAGGATTCCTGCAGCTGAGGTACTTACATTGACTTCTTTCCCCAGACTAACAGTTGCAAGGACTTGTTTCACTCCTTCCCCGCTTCCGATCTGCCAGATGAGTGCCTCTGCCGGCTGGTTCTTGAAAGGCCATTCTCTCGCTTGGAGCTCATACCACACAGTCCTGCAACATCAATGGACAAATCAAGCCTTTGCCTGCTCTTAAGAGAAAGATACAAACCCTGACACCGTTCCAGTTTCTCCAGATAAGCTCCAGGAGGTGTATAAGGCTCTGCAGCAAATCCCTCCCACCCCACACACCTCCCACCCATGAATTTTGTAGTAGGTGAGAAAAAGCATCCCAGGCAGAACCCTGAGGCTGTGAGAAGGGAACCACCGACTCAGGCTGAGGTCTGTGACAAACCTCGTTAGTAATCTCCTGTGGTACCCTGTGGTGTTCCTCTTACCCAAAGGCGTAGACATCTGCAGCTTTGGAGAAAGGCAGCTTGTCTTCGTCTTTCCCAGGGGCCATCTCACGAACGATTTCAGGGGCCAGGTAGCACAACCAGTCATGAGGCAGCTTCAACTCATTCTCCCTCCTGAGATTAAAGGAAAGAAGTGGGACTGAAACACTACTGCTTGAACCAAGCAGCAGCACATGGACCATATCTCTGCTTCACCCAGTGCCTTACTTTATTCACTCAAATGTTTTCGCTGACATTTGGTTTCTAATTTTCTTGCCATATTAAGAACCACACACATGACAGCCTGACTCCGAGCTTATTCCTGGGCTGACAGCACTCTTTGCTCTGTGTTCTGAGTCTTACTCCACACATAACTTCCTACAAATGTGCTATGGGAACAGTGGAAAAAACTCTTTTAAAAAAAAAAATAAAAAATTGTGTATTCCCTAAATGTGCTTATGTACTGAAGGGATCACCACTCCCCACTTGTACTGCGTAACACATCGAAACATTTCCCTATTTGATCATCGTTTAGCATTCTAGAAGCGGACCACGCATTGAAACCTCCACTTACCTTCCTTCCTGCACCACGCCTGAAATTCCAAATAATCCAAAGTCAGTGATCACAACTTTCCCGTTGTCATAGAAAACATTCTTGGATTTCAGATCCTTATGAACAATCCCCTTCGCGTGAAGATACCCCATGCCCTGGGAAACACACGCAGCGATGTAAGCTTTGTTTTATTATTTACAAGCCTCTGCCTCTGGGCATGCTTTGCTTTCTAATGCACATTTACTCTCACTACTCCAGCATAAATGATTAATTGTAAATTAGACACAGCAGCTCTCCGACTGATGCAGGAAGGGCGCAAGGGAGCAGATCTTAGTTCAGTGCTCAACCTTGGAATTGCTTTCTGTCCTCTGCACAGTGGGGCTGCTGGAAGGGTGCTCTTAGTTGAAGCACTGTGTCCGTGGACTTGACAATCCTGAACAAGTCTGTACATGTAAGAACCACGAACAACTGACAGGAGTTTGCTCACTAAATCCACAGGATATTTCCGCCAGAAAACAGCCGCTTTAGAAACGCTTCTTCAGTGAGAAATACTGAAAGCAAGCACAGAAAACGCTGCACAAATCTGGCAGAAAACACCATTTACTACTACATTAACTCAGCTGCAGTTACTAATAAAGAGGCTGGGAAGGAAACCTGTCCCACGGACCCCTCTTCATTGTCGCCCTAATCTAAATTCTCCCTCCCCAGCCCCTCACTGACAAGCAAAAGTTCTATTTCTCTCCCTATAGGCCCTTAGCTTACTGCCCACTAAATTAGCACTTTTCAGCCAGATCTGAGCATATCCTGCTGCACCTCCCTGTTGGGCTACTGTGACCCACACAGCCCCTCCCCAGCCCTGCAGCCTCCAAGCTCCTGCCGAGGCGCTGCCCAGAAAGCACTGTCTCTGGTAGCACAAGGTCCCCTCACCTTAATGATCTCCTGCGCTATCTGCCGGGTTTTGTTAATATCCAGGGATACCTTGTGGTCCCTTACGAACGAGTGAAGTGTCCTTCCTTTGCAGAAGCTACAGGAAAGAGGAACAACAATCCTTAAAAAGGTCTTTTAAAATATTGGAGGGATATAAGAACGTAATACTGGATGTGTAATTGGTTTTCTTATCGCATTGACAGAATCCCAGCCCTTTTCCACTGCTGGGAAATGGCATTTTGAAGTCGAGTACCTATTGTTAAAGCATGCTCAACAATATGCAACAAATATGTATATATTAAAAATAATCCTAAGATGCCATATCCTTACCTGGTAATGATTGCTAAGTGAGGAGGGTTCATGCACGCTCCCATGAAAAGTACCACATTCTCGTGCCGCGTCTGTCTGTAGTTCATCACCTCCTTCTTGAAGAGCTTGAGATGGTCCTGGTTGTTCCCATCTATCTCCAAGAGCCTGATGGCCACCTCCCCGTGCCATTTTCCCTTGTAAACCTTCCCCCACCGCCCTTGGCCGATAGGATCCCCCAGTTCAATCTGTTCAAAGGGGATGTCCCATTCTTGCAGGTAGACGCTGGTCTGGCTTGGTTTGCGATAAATCATCCCTTGCAAGTGTGGCCGTCTGTTTGGCAAATCTTCCACCTCATCCTCGTCATCTTCAGGTTCTGATTTATTAGTCTCTCGTTCTTCCACCTGTTCACAGAAAGAGATGGGAAACACACGCTGAGAGTCCCATCCGATGGGCAGAAGCAGCAGAGGCTGCTTGGGGAGAAGGTCAGGGGGCTGGATGTATGCATTGCCTACAGCTCTAGAAATAGCCCTCAGGGGACAAAGTCATCTCAGAAGGCTACAGAAAGTCATATTTCTGTATGTCAGAGCATGCAGGTGTCTTGAAGACAAGAAAGGCTTTATCCCGTATACAGTTACATTTGTAGAACCAGCACTAACATGGAGGCACTCGGCATCTCTCAGGATTTGGCCTTCAGTGTGGGGCAAAACGCTAGAAGCCATTCTGAAAGGAAGGGTCAAGACCCTCTTTGTCCTTCAAATTAATGTGGGTGCAGGTTTTTTTTGAGATTACTAAAATCATCCTGTTAGAGAGAAGTGCTCCAAAAATCAACAAACTTGATCCAAAATCCAGTAATTTCTGCTGAAATCATTGATTCTGTCTCTGTTGGTGTCCTCATCCCTGCAGAAACCCATTTCAGTGGTCATCCTCCAAGCTGAACACATGCTTAGGGACTGCCAAAATCGCAGACTCTTGAGACCAGGTCTGGAAAGGCTTTCCTACGCAAAACATAAGGCCACGCTCACCTTTGCAGGATCTGCCCTGAGCTAACCTGACCACTGGTGGTACTGACACCTGCATTACTTGCAGGTTTGAGGTTTGCAGAGCCTTTAGACCTGGGAACTTCAGCAGCAGCCTGAGCTCCTGTAATGTAAAATTGGCTGCACCAGAGTCAGCCAGAAGTCTGAAAAACATCATCTTAGCCTTATTAGAAAAAGTGAAATATTGTATATTGCAAGTACGTAACTGTTTCAGCCTCACTACAGAAACCATGACTTTTCAGTTGTGATCTCGGCAGTATGAACAGCTCAGTGGAGCTGAGGTCAGGCACAGCCAGTCTGAGCTGGACCCCAGGGCCAAAACCTTTACATCGCAGTTTCAACATGATATTTCTGATTGTACAAAAGGGCAAACCAGAAAACCTACCTCTGCTTCACATCCAACTCCATCTGCGTCTGGCTGTCGATCAGCACTAACGAGAGAAGACAGGTTTACAGTGAAAATAACGCTTGCACACAGAGCTGCATTAGGAAAGTGGGCTGGTACATATGCCATTAGAGGAGTGGGAAGAGCAAATGGAGAGCAGATCTTGATAATATTACAGTAGGTCAGAGAAAAATACAATTACTGCTCCACTTAACAGATAAGGACTTTCTAACCTCACTTTGGCAAATGAGGGACAATGACTTTGCGGTGATTTCCAGTGACTAAGTGGTAAGAGTTGACTGGCGGTGGCACGGCCGCACTACCGCGGTGTGTTCCAGTAACAGATACCCCACTCCTGCTGGAACACCAGCAGTGGGGCAGCACTGGGGAGCGCTGGCAACGCAGGCTGGAATCTTCTGTGTGCCCTACTATTCGGGTCCTTAAAAAGACATTTGCTTGCAGCTGAGTGTGCCGTGCTCTTTTAATTGTAAAACTCCCTAACTCCTATTTCATCAGACCTTTTTGCTCTCGGGACTGCACATTTATCCATAACTAGATGTTAAAGGCAGGGACATACTGGCCCATCTGAAGTAAATATCATATTCAGCTTTATAAACCTGGGCACACCAGTATCACCCTTGCTGACTCCTGTGAGTTCTAAGATGACACGTTCAGTTTTGGTCATAACGTAGCACTTTCAGACCGATCTGAAGCTTATCAGGCAAACACGGGCAAGTAAGAGACTTTAAAGCTGTACTTACTTAGTGTCTGCAGCTGGTTCTGGAGGTTGCGCTGTTTGTGCAGGGCTGGGAATTTCTGGGAAAGTAGAAACATTTATGAAATATATTTTATACTTCAATCTCTTAAAGATTGGAAGTTTTCACATTGCAACAGTGATTATTTGCTTCTTAGTGAGGAATTATAAACTAAACTCAACCCCAGACAATATGATTTATACTTCTATTCACTTAAAACTACGCTCATCTTTCCTGGTACTTACATGCCTGTACATTGGCTGAGCCCATTCACCTACTTATCTGTAACTAGTACCTAAATCACGTCACTACCTCTTATTAGGAGAGAGAGGCCTGAATTATGTATTGAGATAAGAGAAAGTTTGAATTGTTTAGGTACTTTTTTTTAAAAAAAGCAGAATTATTGTTCTTGGGCAGCATGCAGAAGTTTACAAACAAGTTACTTTTTGGCAACAGAAGCTGGTTAGTAGATTTAAAACAATCAACTCACCTGGGAAGATAAATTGTTGTCTATGTTGAATGTAGTAGGCAGCTTTTTTTTAAATTGGTTTAAAAAAAAAAAAAAAAGAACAGCAAAAAAAATTACCAGGAGAAAAAAAAACCCAAACACAAACAAGTTAGAGGATCATCAGTAAGTGCCCTGTGTGCATTCAATGAATTAGTCCCAACTCACTGCTGGGAAACAGATTAGTAGATTATCAGCCTGCTGGAGGGGGTGAATCTCAGCACATGCATTTCTGGAGGACTATGGGAGACGATACTTCTCAAACAAAAGCTGTTACCAGCGAGCAAACCGGCTGGTGGGAAAGCACCATGGTCAGTAGCATAAGGAAATTTAGAGAACCCAGGAATGCTACAAGGCAGGGCCATGTCAAGGCTCGTGCTTCAATGCCCTCTCATGTCTGCAGCTTTTCAGAGATGCACCCAGAGAAGCTGAAGCTCGTGAGCTATCTGCAAGCATATTTTTTTTAATTTCAGTGAATTTGAGCAGTATGTCCTAATACAAAGTAGTTGCAGTAGAATTCTTGTACTAAACTGGCTCTGCTTCTGCTCCTTTTGAGCAGGTTAAAATAGCAACTTCCACTCCAGAGCAAAAGCTCGAGGCAAAGTACAGCCACGCTGAAGGCGAGATGTAGCAGCTACAGAGCAGCGTGTGGTTTCCTTTCCAGATCAAAGGAATTACATTTATGCTCACTGTGTAAATCTTTGCCCTTGTCAGAGATTCTTGCCTCTATCGACTGACCATTTGGGTTCTTAACCTGTGTGTAGGGTAAATAATTCTCCACCACACATGTATGTCAATGGTTTAAAAATGAGTGTTGATCGTTGCTTATCTTTTGGAAGATACCACTTTGGAAAGTAATTCACTCCAGCTCTCATTTTCACGTTTCTTAATCAACTTACTCATGATTTAAAGCCACTGGTGACCAAACACAGAAGGCAGCATGCATTTTGCAATACAATGAGAAAAGGGAGAGGAACGAATATACATAATTTTTTAGTCCTTTTCAGAAAAGAGAAAATAGAAATCTTTTAAGAAAGGTGCCAACATTCCTCAATAATCTGTCTCCTGCACAGGTATCTTGATACCACTTGAAAAATGTTAAGAACAGACCAGTTTCTTTTATCAGGTAACAAGATACACCTTCACAGCTTAAGACACAATCATGTGTTCAGAAACCTGCAGCTCCCTACAAAGTCCTGGTCAGTCTCTGCTCGCACAGAGGCCCTTCTGATCTGGGCAGAGAGAGGGCTCCTGAAAGGGAGGAGTTTACCTGGGAAGTTAAACCGTCCGTCCCTCTGGCCCATGGGAGACGGGTTCGGGGGAGGCGTTGCACTGGGGGGGTTGGAAGACTGGAAAGGTGCTGGAGAAGACGGAGTGGATGAGGTTGTAGAAGAAGGATTACTGCTAGAGTCCAGGTGATTTATTGCTGGTGGATGCTCCTGCAGAGCAAGGAAAGTCACTCGTGAGAAAACAATTTAAAAAAAGGAAGAATTTCCCTCAGCGTTCACTACTAGCCTCGGCTCACAGCATACTTTTGCTAAGTGGCAGCAGGAACTGTGCACAACGGACGTTTTACAAGGAGAAAACGTCACATATCAAAGTCTCCTTGCAAAGCAAAAGCTCAAGGTGCAATTCCTGCTCCAACCAACAAGGTGCTGCTGCCACCTCTCCTGGTTGTAGCCCCTCAGTGACTTACGGACACATGACTCACGTCAGTCACCATGTACCTTTTTAGTTAGTGCTTTTGGAAGAGTTCCAAATTGTGGTTCTGTTGGTCTGTCCACTGGATTATTGATATCAGAAGGGACAGACTCTGTTCTTCTTATTTTTGCTACTGAAAAACAGGTTGGAGAAGGGAGAAAAAAATCTTTAATCAGACTTTTTATTCTTGTGATACCATCAATTACATTGAAATGCTATGAACTGGTAGAAAATTACTTACTGGGAAGGAAGGATATTCTACAAGCAGGTGCCTCTTTAGTACACTTGTTGTGACATTTTAATCTGAAAGAGAAACATTACATGTTAAATAGCAACTTGTTCTTTCCCAAAAAGAGGAAGCCTATCCTTAATTTGTAATTCTTATGCTAACGTCAGAGGGAATTCTGGAATGCCCTAGGCCCCAGAGCAGCATTCATATGAGGAATTCTATTACAGGTGTCATTAGGCTAACGGAAGCCATATATATGTATCTTAGCATCTGATTTATTTTTAATATAGTTACCTTCACTGGCTATTATCCTGGGACTGAGGAGGACTAAAATCTCAGCATTCTGGACTAACAACCCAGACAAAGAAGCAAACATTAAAATCCTCGCTGTTATTTAGGTATCCAGCTCCCACCACAAGATTTGCCCGTGTCCAGGCAGGAAGCCTGTGGCAGGGAAATAAATTCAGTGTATCTGTGTGTCAGGCTGCCAACCTCAGTGCACGCTGTGCCAAAGCCTCCCTTTGCCCATTTAGAAGCTGACTGAAAAAGTGATGCCGCTGTTACGAGCGCATCACATCAAGAGATACTTGTCACTGCAAACTTCAGTGAATCAAAGTTCTGACAAAGATCATCGCTGTGTGCTCACCTGCAGTACTTACACTTCACCCCGAACATCATGCTTTTCTGACAGACTTGGCAAATCTGAGATAACCAAGACTTTGTGGAGAACCTAAGTGGAGACAAGAGAGGAAAATGATGCTAACTGGTGTCTAAAGGAAAATTAACATTTGTAGGTAGTCACAGACAGGCTGTACTCCTTTAGCCCTTTCTGAAAAGGGCAAGTGGTGGTGTGGAAAAGACTTCTCACTTTTCTGATCTTTTCTGATCAAAAGCAACTGAAAGAAGGCTGGCACCATCTCTGCTGGCCTGTTGCTAGCTCTCCACTCTTGGACCAGGGCTGAGAGGTGCTCAGAGGTGTCTCTGACAAGGACACAGGCTGCACATGTACACGTCTCTAGCAGGTCCTCAAAGCTGCAGCTCAGCAATCACAGATGGGTGGTGGTGGGAGTCTCAGCCCTTTCACCAGAAAATTAAACGATAGGTTTGTTTGGTGTTAGAACTGGCTAGCCCAGCTTTGGTTGGATTCGGGAAGGGGGGATGCAGGAATCTACAAGTGAAGAAAAGGGAAATGTGTGCTGTTCCCAAGTAGGGAGGAAGGAGGAGCCTCTCTCATTGGTAGCAGTGGAAGTGGTTTTAAAAAGGCTTTGTTACACATTTGGTGTGGTCCTACCAGCCCATCCACTGCATTGCTACTGCTGCTGTGCTGGTTGTTACGGAATTGTCAGCCATCTGGCTTTGGAACAAGGATTCCAAGTGCTGGACACATCAGTGGTATATTAAAAATAAATTTGGCTGAAATACATAGTTAAGGTTGAACTTGGCAAATGAGGCCCCCAACCCAACTTCAAACCTATCTCAGAGCCATCCCTGCCACAAACACCCCGAACAGGACGCCGTCTCGCTCTGACCCTGTGTTGGTACCCTTGGTGGCCCTGTGTTACTCACCTGTGTGTTACCGCTAAGCCAAAGTCTCTTCGTACCGTTTGAGGGGATCCTTGGGAGAGTTCTGATGGAGAACAAAAGGATGTTTTAGGGAAGCATTAGTCACAAGCAGTGCTTACTGGTCTAGGTCTGGTCTAGTTATCTGGTAAGTCCGAAAAGGAAGACCTAGGCTTCAAAATGCCAGTCCAGCACTCCAGTGGTTGTATCACATCACTTCACTTCCTAAGAACTCCCCAATATTAGCATATTTCCCGAATTAAATCTATAGCCATATTGCAAATCTGGTGAAACCTCAAATCTGCAGGCATCGACACAGCTGCAAGGCTGGACACTGTCACTGCTAACAAAAGCCAGTCTCTTTCTTTGACCCTAGATGGCACCAGATTCTTTTTTATCATTATTCCAGTGAACTTTTAAAGGCATCTGTGGTCTTCAGCACTGGAACAATTCCTTGCTTTTCCAAGAAAAATTGCTGATCTAGTGTGGCCATCCAAATGCAGTCATCCGAATTAATCATAATACAACAGTTAAGATGGCTAAATCCTTACTCAAGAGTCCTAATGAATATAACAAATTTTGGAACTGAATGGCACTTAGAAGAGCTGACAGTATAGATTTTAAAACAGACAATATGACTACATGCATAAAAGCACCAGAGATACTTGGCAATGAATACCCAAAGATACTAAATGGTTAGATATGAGGTTATTTCCAGTACCAAAAGGCACCAGTAAGACCTCTCTGAAATCACAGACAAGCAATTCCAACCCCCTTGCTTTAATCCTTTAAAAATCAGTATTCGTTTTCGTTGATTTTGTCATCTGATGAAATACCAGGTACAAAAACGACCAAGTAAACATCCTGCAGTCCTCCAGCTGGCCCAGGTTCTGTTCAAGTTAACAGAAACACAGGGACAGAAGGCCCTAGTGAGGATCTCCTGAGGTTGCACAGGGATGACCAACAGATAGTTGACAAGGACAGGTTCTCTCTCAGCAATGAAACGAAGCCCTGTAAAAGTCTCTTACCGAACCTATAGAGAGAAAAAAATAAATAAAAAATCTTTTTTAGACATTGATATTCATGTGACAGGATACACACTTTAATAGAGCAGAAACTCCTTCCTGCAGCGTCTGATGTCAGGTTTACAAACATCTCTGGTTTCGCACAGGCTCCTGAAGTCACTGCACAGCCAGTATGTCCCTGCCTACAAACGCCAGTCTCTGCTGCGTAGAGCCCCAGCTCTGTGAGGGAGGGGTACAGGAGCACACCCGAATTTTGGCTTCAGACAAGAAGCGCTAACGAGGCTGGCAGGCTCTGTGGAGGGGCCGCATTCTGCACTTCTACCAGACTTAATCAATAGGACCTGAATGACAGCAGATCTAGCTTCTTACCACTGAATTTCGAAACAAAGCCACAGGTGCTGACTTGCTGCACTTAGAGGTTTAGCAATTTGCAGGTTTCAGTATATACTTTGTGTGCACTCACAGTGTGGATGCCCTTTGGTATGAACACGGCCACCCGTGGGGAAGGAGACATTTCATGCTTACTTTATTGGAGGAACTTCATCTATCCTGTTTCCCAGCTGTGATTCATGGGACTTGCTCCGTGTGAGGGTTGGGAAGTTGGGTAGCAGCTGAAAAACCTTCCGGCAAGGGGGAGGAGGAGTCCGTGGTGGCTTAAACTTATGCCGTCTCTTGGCTTGAGGAGTGGTGGGGGGAGTGATGGTGATGCTGTGAGGAGTCCTTGGCGTTAACCTTCCACTGTGTGCGGGGAATGCAAAAGGGTCCAGGAGGTTTTCTGCATAGATAGAAGGTCCATGACTCGAGGCAAGAGAATCTGAAGATGGGATTGTGGACACGGAGACAGACCGTGCCTGCTGGCTGCTGCCCTTGGGGAGGTGCAGTGCTGAGGGGGTCCATGCGGGCGCAGAGGAGCAGGGGGATTCGGGGGTTGTCGAGCTGTTCTCCCGCCGTGCCTCAGACAGGTTCATCAGCACGTCGTCTTTTAACTCCCCACCTGTACATCAACCCCAGCAACATTAGTGATTGACTGAAATACATACTACATCATGCTGCTTTAGGCTGTAAAGTGTTTTTTCCCCTGCTTTGCACCTAGCCAAGGGGCAAGCCTTGCTTCTCCTCCCCTGACACCCGTCTAAGACATCAGGTAAAGTAACCTTTAAAACAAGAATGGCAGTAACTCCCTTTCTTTCCTGTCTGTAGCTATGTGTATCAAAAGCTAAAATCAGGTCCTCTGTTCTAAGCTGGGATGAGTTTTAACAGATTGGGGCCCTATTGAAGAATGTGGGTTATAGAAACCAATATAAAACAGGCACCCTCATCCCTCTGGATGGCCTATGTGGATTTAGTGCCAAGCTCATTTCCTGGCAGCTTGTCTGCTTTTAGGCTGGTCTTTGGTAAAAAGAGGACACTATATTAGCCAGCAGAACTGCTAAAAAACACTTAAACTGCAAATGGCCATTAGGTTGGAAATAAGGGGGTTCCAGGAGCTCCTGATACTGATTTGGCCACTTTTCTCTCTGACATGTAACCAGTGCCTGGAACTCACCTGGCACCTGGAGCTCAATCACAGCACTCAGCATGGAGCTGCTGTGTTTGGTCAGTCTGTATGAGACAGAGCTGCAGTAGGACAGACAGCTGGACATCCTGCTGGATCGCTGGGGGAGCCCAGCGCTGCCTCTACAATGCCTAGCGCTGTGCTTCAGAACGAGCCAGTATGGCTTGCAGACCAATTCTGGGCATAAATGGGGGGAGAAAAGGTACAAAGGCCTGCAGGCAGCAAAGCAGGAAGGATAATTTCAGAGGCTTAATTCATCAGGATAATTCTCTGTCTTAATTTTAAGTATATCCTTAATTACTTGAATCAAGGTGAAAAGTCAGAGCCTCAGGCCCTGATGTCCTGGTTGACCTGAAGAGAGATGATATATTTGGATTTTTAAAAAATGTCATTTCTTTATAATAATTGAATACCTTGATTCCGAACAATGGCTGGTTTTGCCACAGTATGGATGGGAAATATTTGACAGCCCAGGACAAGAAAGATTAGAAAAAAGGAAATATGGAACTGAGCTGTTTGCTGACTTTTCCATTAACTAATCTTTATGATTTGCGAATGGTATGAAGTGTCATAATACCAACAGGAAACATCCCCTTCCAGTGACAGATTGAAAATGGCTACAAAGAAAGATGTGATGCAGGTTAGCTCCAGTGTGCTGCGAGAAACACTCTCGTACAGACAGATTTTACAGTGCCTTGGAAAGCAGGCTGGGGAAGGTGACAGTGAAACAGCACTCCGGGAATCTTGAGTTTGACTCATCTTAAATAACTTGGTCAGATCCATGCTGAAAACATGCATTTCTAATTACACAGTACCTTTCTTTCCGTAATTTCAAGGTAAATCAGGGTTCTTTCTAGCTCTTGAATGTGCTTTGGCACTTGGCTAATGATTCTGTCAATTCTAGCAGTGAAAGAAAGACAGCAGAAGGCAAGTGGTTTTAAAGAGAATCAATTGGCACCCCACAAGCTATGCAGGGATAAAGGGGTGTCTGTGCAGTGTCAGAGCAATGTTCTTCTCTTCCAAAGCATTGAGATGAACAATACTCAGGCTTCTAAGCAAAGTGATGCCAAACAGAATTACACCTTCTCTCTGAGCTAGCAGTGTCTGGGGAGGGGATTACCTTCAAGAAATGTGGTTGTATTTGTTAGGTCAAGGGATATGCGCACTGAATGATGGAAGATTCATTGGAGCATTAGCCACAATTCTGAACAGAGACAGAATAAGGATATAGCCTGCTGAGTAGGAGAGCATACTTCTATATACATTTATTTCCATTTATTTATTTGACGTGCTGTCAAAACCAATTCCAATCCACAGCTCTAGATGGGTTTGATCACTGCAAATTCACGTACACCCAAGAGCCATAACCTGGTACTGGTCACAGAATATACCCAAAGACACTCTCTAGAGGTTTTTGCAGATTCTCTCATACGAAAGGAAGCAGGATGGGGGCTGGATTGCCGAGAAATTCCATAGAACAATAAGGCAGTTCTGTACCTGATTCAGTCACCTTCCGTAAGCAGCTCAGTGCCCCATTGAGCCTGGAGCACTCCTCATCTCTGGCCCCACACCTCTTCATTGTCTCCTTCACCTTTGACTCATTCATTTCTAGTAAGGCATCTAAGGTTAGCTCCTCTGGTATTCTCTGCAGAAAAACAAGACGATACAGATTTATTTTTAATATACATATATAAATAAGACTGTCACTTGTTATTCTGATGTACTTTAAATAGCGCCACTGCCTGCTCTGACTCATGATTCACTCAGTTTGGTAGAGCATCTCTCTCAGGGGTCACTGAGTCAGTGGTGACCATGGGCAGGTCTCACCAGCTGCTCTCCCTCCTCCCCACACCACCAGGGACCAGGTGGATGGCCAAGTGTGCTCTGTGTCACTAAGATGTTATGGTATTAAGTTAGGATTACAGGCGATTTAAATATTCTTCTCTTGTGGAAAGTTTTCACTCGGTATTTTTGAAAAGCTACTAATGAAAGCTTAACTTTTTCATTAAAAACAGCAGTCAGCAACAAAACAGGCCTAAAACCTGAAAAAATGTCAGATAAAGGTGTTTGGCTTTTCAGTAGGGAAGTGAAAAGTAAAAGCAGTGAGGAAAATGACTTATTTTGTTAAACAAAAGTAAGTGTTTTGACAAAGAGATAGCAACCTCCTCCTCAGGCAATTTTCCCTTCATTAGAGAACCAACCTTATCGATATCTTGCTTGGAAAGAAATTTATGCAGAATTCCTTGTACAGCTTAATACACCAAAGCCCCCAAAGTGATAAGGTTTAAATCAGGCAGACACAAAAGATACAAGAGAGTGGAAAGCATGAAATGATCTGGTATTTCCTGACACAGAATTGAGCTGTGCTGCCCCTCTCCTCCCCCATTCAAATGTTTCCAGGGTAAGTCTGCAGCAATTGTGGTTAATAAACAAAACCAGGATATTTAGCCCAGATACCCAGGAATTTCCCTGAAAGTTTTGCTTAAACAAACCTCTCTGCTGCCTACTCTCACAATGAGATCACAAATTTCACAATTTGGCCTCTTTCCTGAAGTTCCTACTCCTGGAGTCAAGCTATATAAAAGGGCATCAACTTTTATTGTCAGGGGAAACTCAAAAGTGCGGCTCACTGCTTGGAGAAACAAAAAGCTTGAAATCCTCTGGATTCTTAAACCCCGCTTCCAACTATAAATCAAATTTGAATGTTGTTGAATGTCATTTAACAACCACATCTTTCTTAATCCAGACTCGTGCCTTTGAGATCTGACACAACTTTTAGCTATGACAGGGCAAGAAACAGCCCCAACCTTTGGAGTTTTGTAGGTGGTAACACAGAGTAAATGACATAGTTTCCATTTTTAGTAACTGTTGCATGGAGCAGTTAAAAAAAAAATAAAGAAAGGGCAGAAGTCTAAGAAATGCATCCTGCATCTTGTGTCACATGCCCTGAACCGGATGAACACAGGACACAGCTGACTCCAGGAGAGGCGAGAACGTAAACGCGCAGTAAGCCCAAAGCAGGGCCATTGCAGAGCTGGAGTTCAATCAAGTCTGGGTAAAGTTTCTTGTTCTTCTATAATTACTATTAGCAGAATAACAAAAGCACAGATATCCTGCCTGACGTTGGGTAGTATTATTGATTTTTCTGCACACCTGCACCACCAAGGTGCAGGAGTTAGACTGGCCCAAAGGCTTGTTCCTGAAGGACTTCCACTTGGGTAAAAAGCAGGAAGCACAGAGGCTCCAGCGAAAACACAGCGCAAAATCCACTCTCCTGGGACTCCTCACCTGAGACTGCACCCAAAGGACAAAAAATCCCAGCGGTTCAGATCATCTGAGCTGAAATTGGAATGGGTTTCCACAGCTCAAATACTCCAGCATGAAGCCAGTACAGGTTTGCTCACAGATTCCCAGCCGAACTGGGCTGATACCAACAGGACTGAACCCAGTCTTTCTTATTTGTTTCTTATATATTGTTTATATCCTAGTTATTTCCCCAGCACCCCCTGAATTCCTCTGCCCCGTGCTCGGGCGGGCAGCCCACAGAAGCATCTTTGTCCGGCGGTATGACAAGGGGGGTTCTGCGCTGCAGCGACCCGAGCGGCTCCAACAGGGGTAGCGAGGGAGGGCAAACAGCCCCGGAGCCAGTTACAGCCTGGTACGGGAGAAAGTTTTCTCACCGCCACGGGTGCCCCTCTGCTCCGGAGCAGGGACAGTAACACTTCCCCATTAAGTATAAGAAAAAGCCAATGCTCTACAAAAACATCTATCTCATTCCATGCTTTTACACGGCCTTAGAGTAAGCAGGATTACAGCGATGTCATTCTTGAATGATCTTGAAACATTTCCTCACCCCCACCACTCCCCACTAAGAAAACAACCCAGATTACGCAGCCAGTGTTTTAGGCAGCAGCGTCATTCCTGATCCCAGTATAAGCTACAAGTCACGTTACCCAGTATCACCTCACCTCCCGAGCCTCCGCATGACACAAGTGTAACCAGTAACTTATTAGAGCTATTAGTAAGTCAATCAGTAAAGTGGAAGAGACTAAGATTTCCTCGGGAAAGCAAAGCTTTTCCACCTCAGCCAGTGCCATAGCTTTAGACGGCCAGCGCAAGCAGCTGAGGTGCAGGGCCAGGTGGGACAGGACTGGTCACAGATCAGTTTAGAGACCACAGGAAACTCAGTAAAGCAAATCCCAATAAAGTAATTTTAAAAAACCACAAAGCACAGATGCCAGAAAAAAAGAGCTTTTGTTTTTCAAAGCTCAAACCCTCATAACCAGGAATCCCCAACTTTCACTTTTAATTTTCAAGCCTTCCCAGTTGCAGAGAAAAGCCTTGAAAATAATTTTATTTAAAATTACAAAGCATTCCAAACTATTGAGCTTTATAGAAGTGTGAGGGCATTTTTTCCTTTGTCTCTTTCACTTGCAGGACACAACCCCTACGGAGGGCTTGCGCACCCCTAAACTGACTGGTTTCACTTCCTGAAGCGAGTCTGGGCTCTGCTGCCCCACGCGCGCCTGCCCTGAGAAGCGGCTCTGAAAAGCTGTCCTGGTTGACAGGAGACCCAAGTGAGCAGCAAAGGGCAGCCCCAGCCCTTCCCTGCGCTCTGGGCTCTGTGTCCCGAGCGCCATCCCATCAGCCACACGAGCCTGTCCCTTTCCTGGGGCTGCATGTAAAGTCCCATCTCCTCTTTTGCTCAACGGTTTAATTTTAGAAAGACAGAATAGCAAGTTGTAGGAAAGTATAAGTACAGAAAAGGAGATTATATTTAACCAATCCCAATGACCTTGAGCTGGGAGAGCTCAGACTTTCTGAACCTGCTGCCAGCCCCCAGGACACGCGACAAAAGAAATAAGCCTTAAAAGGGGGGGGAGGGAGGGGAAGTAAGAGGCTTTCTTTAAACAGCCACTCATGTGCTGCACATATGTGGTGGCTTAATATAAAACTGGTCAACTTGATCCCTGTACGATTGGCCTGATATGGTTTAGCTCTGCCTTAGCCCCCCAGCCAATGTGACAATGATGAAGGTCACAAGTTCAAGATGGCTCTTAAAACAGGTTCAGTTGCAGCGGATGCTCTGGCACAGCTGTTGGCTTGGGGGGGAAGAATGTCCCTCAGAAGTCCCCTGACAGTGTCCATCTCAGTGGAGCATGTTGTGGGGTCCCAGCCCCTCGGGGACAGTGCAATTCTGGGCCTTGCAAAGAGGTTACTCCCCATCTTCAGCTCCAATGGTGAGAAATGTGGGTCCAGGAGTCCTCTCGATCTGCTTCCTCATGGGTGCTGCGGCTTCTACAAAAACACAGCTTTAGAAAATGCAGCTTATAGGTTTGCAATGGGGCCAAGCTAAGCACCATCTCCCTGGGCACACCTTGCCTACAGAATGACAGGAGAAGCTGCAAGACACTCAGACACTGCTCTAACAACAAGGTAAGATCAAAAAACAAAAAAAAGAGCAGGAGGAGACAGAACCTGCTTCCAATCTTTCAGCACCTCAAAACTGCCAGTAAAATCTAGAGCCTTACTCACCACACACATTGCTCAGCAGAAGTCAGGCTAAAAAGCCCAAACCAGGAAATTATCCCTCTCTACAAAAGGGAAGAGGACCTAGAAAGCCCTCCTGCTTATCAGACACACAGGCTGTGCGCTTTGTGGTACACGTGGTTAAAAGAGAGAAAAGTAAACCACGGTATATGCAAGAAGCCATCCAAAGGTTAGTCTCAATTAGTGAGGGTGAAGAGTTCACTGTAGTGTAAGATGGTCTTTAATCTTGTCTGGTGTCCAATTTAAATCCCTGAAACATGGCAAAAATGCTGGTATCTAACACAGTAGATGGGTTATTTTTGGTAAAGATTCCTCCCTGCAGATAAGCCTCCGGAGCTAATGCTGCTGCTAGTGCTGCAAAATCGGTCTGACCGGCTCCTCAACCCAGTAGACACGGCTCCTCCTATAAAGCTGGACAGTTGTCAAGGCCCCAGATGACTCCTCTTAAATCAATACATTCCTTCACCCATCGCCCTCCCGTCAGCAGCAGATGCTAGAAGAGAAAGCCCATTACA
>JAOXNO010000007.1:4135223-4149575 GCA_028565335.1 Limnodromus scolopaceus
CTCCTCTTAAATCAATACATTCCTTCACCCATCGCCCTCCCGTCAGCAGCAGATGCTAGAAGAGAAAGCCCATTACATAAGGTGCTTAAATTCCCACTGATAGCCCTAAGCAAAGCACCTAAGGATGCTCCTAAGAACATCTTGTGCCTGCTGGTTATTATCTCGCTCTGGTTTTCTGGTGTCCAGTGAAGAAGGTACTGAGAAAGTGTTGTATTATTAAATTTGTGGAGATTTTATGGGCCTTCTGGAAAGCCTCTCACATGAAATTTCCAGCTTGCATTACACTGTGAGGATACAGGCTGTGGTTTCACATAACGTCTCCCCCCTCACTGTTCCACCTCACACCACAGGCAAGGTGGAGAGGAGCTGACAGAGTCAGGGCATTCCCATCAGTTTGCTCTTTGGGAACAGGGTTGCTGCTGTCACTGCTTCTCTGTGAGAGGCAGCAGTTGCAGTGTTTCACTGCAGATCCTGAGGGGCAGTGTGAGCCTCCTGCCATGAACCATTCGCAGTGAACATGACTGTGAGGGGCACCTGCACCCCCCGGCAGGGGCAGGGAACCCTGGCAACAGCAGAGAATATTTTCCAAGAGCTGCTTACAGCTGGAACGTGGGATGGAGTTTTGGATCCAGGAAGCCTGCAGGACAGAGTTCATTTGCATAGACACAATTAGCACATTGAGGATCTCTGCTATCTAGCAGTTCAGTCCCAGCTTCTGCTGCCAGAGCCATGGAAATCCCCAGGAACCAGCCAAAGTCCTCACAGTCTGTCCATGCAGATATGGTGACAGAAAAAAGATGAGAGGATGCAGCTGTGGAAACCTGATAGGCTTGAGCAGATCTGCTGCTGTTCCCCCAACCAAAGTGAGGATGCACACACATGAACCCACAACTGTTCCTCCCAACAGCTGACCACCATGATTCACTACAAGTTGGATCACAGACCGTGCGAGTCCATCCGCCAAGGTCTCACAGGGTCAACCCTACATCAGTGCCCTCAACTCTACAGGCCTTTACGGGGCAGCAGGAGACCCTGACCAGGCAATTCCCACCCAAGGCATGAGCCTGTCCTGCTCCACTCTGGTGTGCCCTGCTCCCGCCTGCTCACAAGGCATTTGGTCTTTGGTATAAATGCTATATGGGGAAGGAGACAAGTTTCACAAGCAAACAGGAGTTGCTAGGAAAAAACACATGCATTGGGAATCAAATACAGTCCCCAAAGTGGAAGAGCCGTAATCCAGAACCAAGCACAGTATTTCATCTGCTCCCACCAGTCTCCCTGGTGGCCAGGTCCTGCCTCCAGCCAGCCATCGCGGGGGCAGGATCTGCCCCTCCCTGCCCACCACAGTTATCTGCTCTAAAAACAGCTTCCCAGACTTGATTGACTGGAACCCCTGCCTCACGGGGAGCAGGGCTGGTTCAGGCATGTCTCAGAAGATGATAAGGAGATTACTACGTTCTTACGTTACTTTTTAAGAGGGTGACAAGTTACATGTGGGAACAAATATAATAGTGACGTTTCTGGGAAGAACAACGGTAAAGACAGATTTTTTTTGTGTGTGCTAAAGAAAATAAGCCAATAGAGACTTTTTAATCTCTTTTTTTTTTTTTTTTGGTAGACATGCCCTAAGCCCAAAACCTAGTGAGTAGCTCTGCGAGAGACTTCTTCCATCAGCCTAAGAGCAGGGACAGAGCTCTGTTCACATCCTCCTTCATGCCCCCTGCCAATTCTTGACTCCAACTTCCACAGGAAGCAGAACAATCCAGATCAGTGTATTTTTCTGGGTCCATTTTCAGAGCAACTTTTACCCACTGGAGACCCCTACAAAGCTTACGTAGAGCTTCTGTCTGTAGGGTTCCTTGTCCTGCCTTTTCTAGTTCTCAGTTAAAGTATCTTTTCCCCTGCTCAATCCACCATATTTAACCGTTTGCACATCATTTTTGGTATTAAACTACACACATTTTTGGTATTAAACAGTGCTAATCTGCCTCTAGGACTCCTAGCCAAAACCGAGGACTCCAGTATTTCCTAGAAAAACACTTAAAAAGAGAGTTGCAGAACAATATTAGCCCAGCTCCAAGGCAGAGCCTGCTCCACACTAGCCACCGTTTTCTACGATAAAAATCTGTCTGGCAACTGATTAGAGGAACAATAACAAAGAAACAGAAATAGCACAAGTTGGGGTGGGGGTTCAAAGTTTCCCAGTTTCCTTACCCCTCAGAACTGTGTGTTCACAGAGAGCAAACAGGATCACGGACTGGAAGCCCGTATCCACCACCTACCTCCAAGGCTGCGAGGTCCACACAGAACAGCCCCTTCCCTCTAGGCAGCGTGACCGGCTGACTCTTATCCATGTTCACAGGAGTTTTAGCTGTTGCCCAACGCCATAAACAGTGCATTGTTATTACTATAATCTCTTCCAGAACTAAAGGATTTTACAAGCAGTCATTATTCTTGTTTTAAATATAGGTTTTCAAAGAAAGAAAGGAGCCCGACAACAGGACAGCAATTATAACAGCAAGAGCTTTCAAGCTTCACAATGTCTAGACCAAGTCACTGAGCAAAAATAGTCTTTGCTCTGGACTAGAGGAGTCAGCAGATATTCTAAATTGGAGCCGGTGCTCTATTTCTGACAGGAGAGCCTGGGAGCTTCTGTGCTTCCCCGCACGGCAGCTTTATTTGGGAGAGGACTGGGGGGGAGAGAGGGGAGGGGAGGGGAGGAGAGAGAGAGAAAAAGCGCATTGTTTCTCCAACCCCGGAGCTTAAAACTGCTTGCAATTAGGCTGTTTTTCAAAGGTGTTATGTCACAGATTAGCACAGTCTGAAATACCCCCTCCAGCAACACTAGAAATGCAAAGGGAATCAGAACCATTTAAAAAAAGCAAAAAACCATGACCTCAGGCCTTTCTCCTGGTGTGTCCGAGGAGAGCCCTTCGCCTGTACCTGCTGTTTCGCAGAGGTGGCTGCGCTGTTGTTCGGGACTTGACACCTTCTCCGAGTTTCAGGGCCTTGAAGGCTCAAGAAGAGAGGGCTGTGTCCCTGACATCGACAATAGTTGTGAGGTTTTCCTTCTCTCTGTAGCACTTTTTGGAAGCATTAAGAAGGAAACCCGGTATGACTATTTCAGTTTTACAGATGAGCTAACAGTATCTTAGAGCTGGGAAGTCATTCCCAGTCGTTCCCAGTGTACCTTGTACGCCAGCTGCAGGATCAGGTATGGGATCCCAGTGTCCCCGTTTTCACTGTCTGACCTGCCCACCTCTCTCCCCAGCCATGGCACAGGCAGTGTGCGCAACGCTAAGGGAAACCGTAATGTATTTCTTAATGACTACCCTATTAAAGCTCCTCCTGTCAGTGATTTCCATTCCGAAAGCATCCAGCCTCACACGCTGTACAAACTCTAAGCAGCGGCAGGAATGATCCCATGACACCTGTAACATTTCTGACAGACAGCTCATCCCAGCCAAACATCTCCCCTGCACTGCCTGTGCCCCAAACCCTCCCACTGGCTCCACTGCTATTTTCTAACTGGTGAAATAACAGGACCAAAAAAAAAAAATAATCACTCTAAGAACAGAGCAACTGGTTTATTAGCCCGGCTATTTCCACTTCCCCCAGATTACAGCCTGTTCCAACATGCCTACTCAAAAGTCATTTTAATGACCTGATGGGTGTTGCAGTTCTCCTGTCCAGCCAATATAGATGCTATAGAAGCTGTCTGCAGCTGCATGAAATGGATGCAGAACTTTTAAAAAAATAACCATACATTTGGAGTGACAGAGGAATTTAAATGCTTTGTACACCTCTTATGTTCCTGTCCCAGAGAGCAGAAGGGACATAGTTCACTACAATGGTCATTGCTCGGGAGAGGGCAGCGAGAGAGCATGAATAAAAATAATAAACAGCTGGAAAATGTTCTCTTCCTGCCTCAGACAAAACCCGAATTTATTGATCCTTTTTAGTGACCACACATAGGGAAGGGCAGTCTCAACCTTGTTTGCTCCCTGAATTAGCAGGATGTGGCAAGATTTAAACTGTCCACCTCCCTCCTCCCCCCTTCCTCTTCACCTCTTCCCTTCCCCCAGTTCTGCAGCCATCACAAAGGATTTAAAAAAGAGCTACAAAGACATTCTTTTAGGCTCAGGCAATTCCAGTAACCTTAGAAACCAACAATAGTTGGGAGCCTGGCAGTTTGGCCACAGCAACAGGCTGCTTTTCTCTTCTCTCGCTGTCCCTGCTGCACCTTTAGCTTTGCTCCCCAAACCTTGCTGGACTGGAAGGCAAGATCCAGCATCATGTTCAAAATAAATAGTAGGAAATAAAGGCAACAACTCGCTCTTGAACTCATCCCATTTCACCAGAGTCTGCTCAGGCACATTAGGACCAAGCTGGAATAGCCTCCATGAAAATTTGCTGAATTTTTCACTTGGTCAGATTCCTGCTGAAGTCAAAGAAAATTTTTGCTTATGTAAGGATCAGAGGAAACTGAATGGGAACACTGTGATCTGGGCTGCAGAGCCAAAAATGGGAAAAAGAATGGAAAAAGTATTTTCTGTTTTGTTTAGCCATCAGTGGACTGAGCTCTACTTATATTGCCATTAATGTTAGAGTGAACTGAACTGTTCCCAGCACGGAACAGCATGGGGAAGGCAGGCACAGTTCAGGCCCAAGGGAACAATCTGCTGTCAGTGTCCTGCAGCCCTGGAGTTGCCAGTAACCACCTAAATGTGTCCAGGATTTCAGGCTCCTCTTCCAAAAAAGAAAAAAAGTAAAAGTGTCAGAGACAGGAGCTGAGGGCCTTGGCTTATCTGGTCATTTCTGATTCCAGCAGAAGTGTCAGGTTATTCTGTGCAGTAAAGAGGATTCCAGTGATTTGCATGTTGAGAATTAAACTGTAAAGATCAGAAAGAGCCATGGTGTGCGAGCACGAACAGCTGATGCTGGCCACCACACAGAGCACCACAGCAGAGTCACTCATTCCGTTCTTTTACACTGATGCAGTGCTCTTCGGTATCAGTTTGAATCAGAGACTTTACTCATGGGAGGGGGGAGGTATATAAAATGGAAAAAGACCGCTCTAGTTTCCGAGCAAAGACTCCCACCCAGTCAAAATCCCTATCAAGATCCACCTGCCCACTACTGGGTTGGAGTCCACTTGATTTTGTAGTCCAAGTACTGCGTGAGGCTACACAACTTCAACACCATCAGTTCGGGACAAACTTGCAAACTCTGTCCCTTTTTGCTAGTCTAAGTTTAGAGGGACACAGAGCTATTGGCTCTGTATGCTTTTAGAAAGAAATAGGCTGTTACAACTCTATTTTTGTCCATTTGCGGGATACGGCAGTGCACAAAATCGTAATTCATGGTCCCTTTTTTGGCTAGTACTGGACAAAGAATATAATATGATACAGTATTATTGTTATCTAAAGGATAGTAAGTGATTAAGTTATGGCATTGTTCTCAGACTTGGCAAGCAGAAGGAGAGGAGGTCCTGGTAATGGAGGACCTTGGTCTCATTCCAAGCAATAGATGTGAGGCGTTGTTCAGATGTTACTATGAGAAGGTCCCTACTATCGTTGGGAGGAGGGCAAAGGGAAGGCAGTATTTCAGTGCTCCCACAGGGTGATCGTTGCTTCTGGGAGTGAGGAAGCACGCTTTTCACCACAGGCCCCTCCGTGTAAGTTGAAGAAACTCAAACCCAGGGGGCAGCTAGGAACGTCTCACCAGGGCGGGAAGGGTCTGCACCGAGGGTTGTCCTCCCCTTACCTGTACAACTTCTTTCCTCACATTGACGATATCTAACCAGTCATGGAACCTCGGGTAGCTGTTGAGCTCCGCTGTCCTGTCGTTGAGGGGCACGCTCAGCTTACATTGCCGCTGTCTGTGGATGTAGTCAATCAGTTTCACCTGTTGGGATCCAGAAAGTAAAGCGTTAAGTTTCTTGGGATGTGTTGTCACCTTCCTGGGCAATGTTTGTATGGTAGGTAGCCAAAGGGGATGCTTGTTTGTGAGTGGGGCTGTTCCATGATAGAAGAATGACATACTTATACACGCACTCAAGGAAATGGATATGGGGAAGCATTTCCCTCACACTGAGCATCTTTACTCTTCACCATTACAGCAGAAGGCAGGACCTTGCAGGACCCATCCCTGCAGGACTTTCTCCTGAACCCATATCAACAGAAGTTTTGTGCAGAGGCTGGGTGTCAGGCCAAAATACGAATGGGCGCCCAAACCATTTGAAACAATTAATTACACTCAGCTTAAAGGCACTGCACATGTACATGCAATCTCCTTCTGGATGCTGTGGGTATCGCTCATCTAACCTGCAGGCCTATCCGCCCGCTCATTCCGTATGTTTGTTACATTCTCTTACATCTGGCCTTCATTTGGGCTAAAAGATCACTAGGGCAGGAATAGCCAAAGTACCCAAAGGCTCTGAGGCCCCTTATCTGATGGGCATTTCTTTTACAAAATCAACAGTAAAACCAATGATCTTAAAAGAACAAAAATTCAGGCAGTTGGACCAGATGATCATTGTATGTCTTCCATTCTACTGTGAAGTTTTCTTCCAAAGCTTTTATCACCTGACCATCTCACGCCAAATGCATTACACAGAAACCTTCGCTTCAGACACAGCAAAATAAAATGGCAAGAAGGAATATTATTTGTGCCTTAGGTTTGCTTATCAAAACGAAAATATTCTCAAAAGATTTCTCACTATGTCACATGTTCCCATGGGGCAGACTTCAGCTTCAAAACCTTCCTAACAAAACAATGCCTCAAAGCAAGTTAGCTGATCCGTGATTTATAAACTACAACGTGTTCTCAGTCAACAAATTTTAGCATTTGGGACAAGATCAGATTACAAATGAAAAGAAAAAAACAAACACGGGTTCTTTGACCACTATAATATCTCTCAAGTTTCTGATCAAAATATTTTTGGTCTATGTATCTGAATGATGCTATACATCACTTGTGTGTACAATCTCAGTTACAAATGGGCACAAGAACTAGACAATCTCCTCTTTCCCCAGATAAAGGCTATGTCAGATATTATAGGGAAAAAAGATACCGCATTTGATCTCAACTGAATGTTGAGATCTCCAAAGGGAGCCCAATGCTTTTGGCCTGCTCATCAGTCTGGGAGAGCTGCAGCTGAAACCAGAGGAACCCTTTAACCATAACTTCCTACCATGGCTTTGGAGCAAAAGACCTTAAAGAAATTACCTTGGAAATCCCACTCAATTGTTCTCAGTCTCAGAACCTCTTTTTATAAAAAGGGGGTGGCAGCACTTCCCTTTTTCCACCCTCTGCTCTCCAGTCAGACCCATGTGGTAGGGCAGGAACCCTCTCTTCTGCCGAATTGGACAGGGCTGGCGATGGGCTCAGCAGAGGTCTGGGCACCACCGACAGCCATGGGAACATAGTGCCCTGTGCCCATTAGAGAGAAGTCAGCTCGCTCCCTCAGCATCGAGCCATATGCCGGTGTGACTGTGTGACTTTTAAACATTCCACAGCTTGTTCTGCCTGTACCCAGACTCTGAAACTTGCTGTCAGCTGTACTCTCCTACACAGTTGTACCTTGGGTTGTACATACACCTAAACTGGTGTCTCTGGAGCATGTGTGCTCTGTTCCTGCAGAGTTAACTCACTGCAGACAAGGGACACATATGATGCCGCTGGCTGCCTTAGTCATGACCTTCTGCTTCCTCACTCTCATACGTATTTTCCCATAAGAGCCTACCCAGGGAGCTCTCCCATTCACAATCGGGTCAGAAATGAGCTTGGAGATGCTGTTCCAAGTATTTTCCTGCTAAGTGCTTGGTTTAAGTTTTTTCTGCTTCTCATTGTACTTTTTCCCCGCCTCCTGGCTTGGCTTTGTATCCTATACATTCTGACCCAGTACAGCCAGCTGTCCCACATCAGACGCGGCTCTGCGCATTACCCCACCACTGCAAATAACTCTGTGCCCAGCCGGGGGTAACTCCCATAATTAGGGGGAGGAACTGGAAATACTGTGTCCTACAGTTAAAGCAATTGTTCCACACTATCACAGATCTCGACTGTGACTTTTGCCTATCTCACCTAAACCTCCTTTTTTGACAGGAAAAACCTACATTCTCAACATCAGGGTTTCATTCCACCCAAGATACTTGGTTCTTATTGCCTCCAAACGCATTATGTTTGTATCCTGGTTTCTTCCCTCAAAAGACATTAGGGAGGAAGAGATTAGAATGAGAAAGAGCTGCAGGTAAGGACAAGAACAGGACAGTCAAAGCCCTGACGGGGCGAGGGGAGCACATCTGCCTTTCTCGAAGCAGAGCGTGTCTTGGCAATCCTTGGGCTAGAAGTGAAGTGAACTGAGAACACAGAGTGGGAATGGAGGCCATAAGAGCAACAAAGAACTGGTGTGAATAGAGGGGGAAGGTCCCCTAATAAGAGGCAGAAACAAGAGGTTGCTGGAAACTTGAGGACTACTCAATAGGCCCCAATATGCCAGAACTCAACCTACATAAATCAAAAATAGCTTCCCAGCTGTGCAACAGATATGTCATGGAAAGGGGAAGAAAGGCAGAAATCACCCAAGCCTTCTCTTTTCTGGAGGCCATTCCAAGCAAGGTTCAGTGACGACACGCACTTTGATACACAAACTGCAACCACAAAATCCAGCCCAAGGCAAACAAGTCAGCTGGGAGTTTGTAAGCCACGGTATGCACGATTCCCAGGGTACTGCGGTACGTTCCTGGCCTCTTCCCCCGGGTCACCTCACCCCTTCCCCATTCCTGGGCATACCTCAGGGCTGCTGAGCACCTAGGGAAAAAGCAAGATTGTTTGCAAAGTGATTTTGAAACTGGTACAGCCAGGCTTATGTGTAAAAGTAGCAGCTCTGCTCCTCAGTCTGATTGTGATCTGTGATTTTAGTGTAGGACCTCCCAGCAGGCAAGATTTATTTTCCTCAAAGAAGGATGGGGTATCAGCACACCCTGTAAAGCTAGAGGTTCACACTTAGCTATATGTAACACTAATTATATGCAAGTGCCTTAAAAGTAGCACATCACCCCATATTACAGCAGAGAACTGCAAGCACTGACAGTGGCAAGAAAAGGTGTGGGAATCTGTTGGAAAAACCTCGGTGGAAGGCAGAATGGACTTAGCATCGATTTATAAACTAAAAATCACAAATTAAGTAAAAGAAATTATACAAAAAATGTATAGTGCCACATTATCCTATTACAATCTGCAGTACCCCAAGGACAGCATGCTGCTTTGGGGGAGAGTATACTTGAGGTACAGCCACTACTCTTGCATACCCCCCAAAAGTTCTTCTCACCAATTTCAGTGTGACACCAGTAGCATCACATTTAATGAGTAAGAGAATGGACCTTGGCTCCAGGGAGCTGGACTCCACTCCTGGCTCTGCCACTGACCTGCTGTCTGACTGAGCAAATTAAATAATCTGTCTCCTCTTCCATCCCGCACGTGGCTCTGCCCCCTTGGACTGCATCAACTCCCTGGAGCAGGTGCTGGTTTTGTACTGCTTTAAAAAATACGGGTTCGAATATTTTCACTTGACAAGTCCCATCCATAGCATGAACTAAAAGGATACTGCTGGAAGGCACTCTGTTCAGCACAGATTTCAATGTCAATCTTTTCTTCTTCACTGGGATATATCAAAAATATAATTCTCAAAAATGGAAAAGTAGTCTGACAGCACAGATCTGAGTATCTTAGATCGCCAAGCCTGGTTTTCCCATGATAACTCCTTCACATTTACTCTTCAAGTCCAAATTTGTTTTTCCCTAGACCTATAAATAGTATATTTGCATTCTCTTCCCACCCTACATGCACCACGCTTCTCCCCTAGGATGAATTTCATTTTGTTATTTCCTGCCCAGACTTCTAACTAAACTACATGGCTTGGCTTTAATAGCTGAGCTGTTGCAAAACCCTTTTCTGAGAATATAATAAAACTTCTGGGTTCAGTGACGCACATAAAAACCCACAAACAACATGCAGGTCTCCAACCACAAACTAGACAGAGAGATAAAGCCAATAGTAAGCTATTCATAGCCTGCTTGCCAAATGGCACAGCCTGCTCCTGGCAGTGGCAAACCCCACACCAGAGGCAGCAATACTCCAACTGCCTCGGACCCACAGAGACGGGAGAGAACAGGAACAGGGGCAGGATATGGAGCAGCTGGAGTAAATCCCTGCTTACGAGGTGTCAGAGCCCTCCTCTCTGCCTGGTGCAGCTGCAGGATTTGCTCCAAGAGCTGCACATGTTGAAGGTATGGTCCTGGCTGCACCTTTACCTTAGAGCATTTTTAAAATTAATATCCTTTTACAGCATACGTGAGAATCAGGCCCAAGATGTTAATAAAAAACTGCCAAGCTTGTATTTTTTTATTTATTTATACAAAATAAACAGCAAATCTCTTGAGATAGAAGTTTGCCCATATCCATGACCTCAAGTCAACAGTTGGGAGTTTTAATGACTACAAACAAAAACCAAACATGCCCAAGTTCTTCCATTGCACTTCTGCAGACAAGAAAGCACTAGAAAGCAACAGCGACTGTAAAACCAGTTCACTGCCACCAGCGTGCAAAATTCAGGAGTCCTTGGCAGGCAAGGAGGTATTACAAACAGGAGTTGGAAGAATTCAGTATCCAAACTGCAGCCCAAATATTTCTGGCCTCTAGGTAATTTAACAGAAATCACATTCTAACTTAGTTTGTTGTGGCCCCTAACCAGAGAAAAGAAGTTTCGTGCATTTGGGGGTCAGCTGTCTCTCAGCTTTTTGTCAACTATGTTTTATTCACGTTTAGAAAAGCGGTACCTTATCCCAGCTTTTGCACTTGGCCAAAACCCAATCAGTCTGAATTCAATGCAATTGATCCAAACAAACAGGGAGCCAGGGGCAGAGGATAGAACAGTTTACGTTTTTCTTAACTTTTCCCTCGCTTATTCTCACACTTTTAATCCACATATCTTAGAATACCCTATAAATGCAGCAAGAATAACTATTTTAAGCTCACAAAAAAGGGAAATTGAGGCACAGAATGGAAATCACACATTAAACAACTTGGGGACAGCCAGAGGGACTCTGCCATACCGAAGTGCCAGCCAAGATTCCTTCAGAATATCAACAGTTTGAGACCAAGTTCTATTCAGTCATACATTTCACAACCAAATGCCGTGTTTTCACATTTTCACTAAGCTTACAACGTTCTGCCCGCTGATGCCTACAACTTTTCCTGATGACTTGAAACATGCAAAGTTTAGAAGAAGGGTTTTTGTGATACCCAAACCAAACAATTGTCATTATTTAATCAACAAACCAAGCACATGTTCAAAACCAAATCACATTTCTCCTGTCCCAGGAGATGAAATCTCATGGAGTCTGGCAGCACTTAAAAAGATGATAAATATAAACTTACACCAATACTTCCAAGCCTACAACCACTTACTGCCTTGCAATTTAACAAGCCGGTGGCTGAAGTTTGAAAAGGATCAGATCAATGTATGACCCGGCGCTTACATGTGGCTAAGAGAAATGCAAATCATCTCTCTTCCTTCAGACAGGAATTCATCAGGAAGGAACTCATCTATTAACCTCCTGCCAAGAAGAGGACCCCAAGGGCAAAGGCTCGCTGGGAAGCCCCGGAGACCAGCTGCCGCTGTAGAGGACACTGGAGCTGGAGCAGAACCTCACCCAGGGATGGACGTTCTGCGTTTCTGCCCCCTGACACAGAAGACAGAACTTCTGATCTCAGAGCCTATCCACATGGGACACTGGGAAAAGTAAGATGAGTCATTTTAAGGCATCCAGTGAAAGTGGATTCACTTCACACCTTTAGCTGACTCTTATCGATTTTCCCCAGTGCCATTACACAGACAAACCCTAAGTCAGACCAAAAATTTCTTGAGCAACCTGAGCATTGAAGAGAACACAAAAAGGTCAGAATCTAACTTGCCAAATTTGTCTCTGAAGTCACGCTCGGCAATCATGTGAGAAACCGATAAAGATCTCCACAGCCATTCAGAGAGCAGCAGCAATGCGAGTGCACTTCAGGACACTTTTTTCAAAGTCACCTGAGTTAAAAAAGGGAAAAAAAAAAGGCGCAACTGAGTTGATCCATGCAAAGGAAAGAACTGGTATTGCATTTTTTAGAGCAAGCTGCTCTGTGTGTGAGGCTGCTTGCTTGGAGGTATGAAAGCAGAGAGCTGGAGAAGAGCCTGTGGTCTGAGCTCAGAAAGCTCCTGTGGAGATGGTGGCACAATGAAACACCTCCCCGACCTCAGCAGTGCCACTGTCCAGTCACCTGGATCCCAGTAACAGGGAGGGAATACCCAACTGGTGGACAGTAGCAAACACCAAAGTAGTAGAAATGCTGGTTGGTTTCTCCAGTTGGGCAGCAACAGTCGGGAGAGCAGCCCCTGCCCTGGTATGCAGTAGTGAAGGTGATCACGGGTTGGGATCAGGGTGCCATTGAGCCCAGAGGAGACCCAAAGAAATACAGCAGGATGAAGTACCTGACAAGAGGAGACAAGAATAAGGCCAAAGAATGATTCTGCAGAAATAGTGCTGAGGTTTTCCCAGCCTGTCCCGCAGGCTGTGCCCGGAGCCAGCAGCAGGCGGATGGAGGATCACAAGACAGAGCTTCCAGTCTCAGCTCTGCTGGGGACCTGCAGACACAGGACAAGCTGCCTCACGCCTGCCTGCGAGGCCCGCTGTGCAGTCAGCCATCCCAAACCCTTCTGATTAAACCAAGGCTCTGCAGTACCCTTCAACCAACACCAAACCAAGTGTCCTTGCAGCCCCAACACGGACCTGCTCCTTCTGTGAACTTGCTCTCGGCAGCTGACTCATCCGAATGCCCCCGGCCGTCAGAATTGTTATCAGCCCCTGATCACTGCATCACCGAGCAGCAACTGGAGGCTCAGAAATGCTCATTTCCCCTCTCTGTTCAGAGGACTGGCTTGTTGCACCTATAGGTATAAAGATACCTTAAAACAATGTGGTCTGTTCCCTCTCCAGTATAAGGAGAACTAAAGCAGTGCCTGGTTTTGACTGGTTTAAAACCAAATCTGCCTGGTGACACGGACAGAGTGGGTCTGTACCCTTTTAACATGACATATGTTCATTTTGCAATGAAAACTCATGCAAACCTGTTCAAAGAACATTTCGTTCGACCACATGGAAAACCATCCTTCCCATCTGTGCTTTCATTAGGAACACTCAGATGATGCAGGATTCAGCTGGGGAGTCTTAGAATCTCACAGACTTCAGAGCTACCTTGGAAGCACGGAATTCAAACAGGGATTTTCAAGGCAAGCACAAGAGCTGCACAGGAGCAAAATGCACAACCCAACATAAGATGACAAGATGCAAAAAACATTTCAAGGAATTATTTTTACCCTAAAAACTGAGGTGACTCCATTTCTCACCCAGATGGCTTTGCCCTCAAAACCAACAGAGCTGAATCCAGTAAAGGTTGATATTCTGACATTATTTTCACCAGCCATATATGAGTAAGGCCAAGCGAGCAGATTCACGCAGGAACAACCAAGAGCCTGCGGCTTCTGCAAGAACCCGGGCGTCTGGGCTGACTTAGGGACTTTTGGTTTTGCTTATAAAAGAAAAGGAAACAGTTTCTCAATGCATTGCTAAACAAACACTGCAAAATAGTATCCCCAGCACAAGGCAGCAGAAAGGTGTACGGGCAAGGTAGGCTCTGGGAGAGGGAAAAAAAAGGACCTGAAGAGAAATTAGTAAATAAAGGTACAGAGAGGTAGAGGGACAGGGAGAGATGGAACACCAGATGGATGGATTTTCCTTTGAACCTTTAGTCATGCCTGAGGCTGACACAATGGCCTCTGCCCAAACACTACAGTGTGTTATTTCTGCTTTGTCAGATGATGCAGACAGCATCATTTCTGGGTCACTTGGAGGCCACATACCACCCCCTTTTCTCTCCCCTCCTTTCTTTTGCACAATCCCAGTGACTGCAAACACCCAGCTGAGGCCTCCCCAGCTAAGAGTGGGAGGATGAAACTGCACAAGCAAGTGGTTCCCTGTGCCTGATAACATGATTCTCTTCAAAGATCTCAACCCAAGGAGGCAGCTGAGCCTAATGCAGCTGCAGGAACAGCCCTCTGCTTAAATACCAAAGATTTCACACCCACTGCACACTAAAAATGAAAGCCCTCCCCCTTCCTTTTTGACCTGAGGACATGCAACTGCAACAGCATGACTGAGAGTGCTCTGCAGGACTAAAAACTGTACTTACCTTCTGCTGTGCACAACCCTGCTGCTGCCACATCAGATCTGCAGCTCAGCCTCCTCT
>JAOXNO010000007.1:4149675-4168906 GCA_028565335.1 Limnodromus scolopaceus
GGACTAAAAACTGTACTTACCTTCTGCTGTGCACAACCCTGCTGCTGCCACATCAGATCTGCAGCTCAGCCTCCTCTGGGCTCAGCCTCCTCTCCAGCACCCATCCAGCTTCTTGAGCTCAGCCACGCTTCATTGGGCTTAACTCTATTTCCATATGGAGCACAGGAAGACTACTAATGCTTCCTCCCGCACGGAGGAGATACTGAGGGATATCATTATTCCAAACTGGCCCACAGAGCTGGTAAGGTTTCCCATCCACTCATGAAATTAATGCATGTGCCATTTTAGCAGGCTGGTGGATTTACCCTGCTATGAAGAACACTTCTGTCCAAGCAGAACACACCTCCTGCTCTCGGTGATTCCTTCCACAGGGCCCCCAGACCCTCTACCTGTTCGCATGCAGCCAAATCTCAACCCTCTCAACCAACTGGATGACCATCTGGAAGAGTATCACCATCAGCCTGGAACCTGGTCCTCAGCAGCTAAGGCTTCACAAAGCCTAGTTCAACAGAGTCTTGGCCCCCAACCGAGGTCTTTAGCAGTAAGTTAACAAGCATCTGTCAGAAATGGACAAGGCAGAGCTGCTCATGCCTTTGGCAAGACAGCAAAAAGGAGCTCCTGAGATCCCTTCCAGGGATTCTGTGTTGGCTGAGACACTGACCCGCATCATAACAGCACTGAAAAAAATCTGGAGAGCCTCAAGAAATCAAATAATTCCATTTTCCTGATTCAAGCAAAAATCTTTCTTGACAACTGGGGAAACCTAGGCTCAGATCCTTCCTCTCCTTCCTATTTCCTGCACCCTCCTAAGCAGACTGCTGCAGCCAGATCCCCTGCAGCCCTCAACAGCGAGTGAGAGCTTACAGGCTTTGATGGTTCCACGTCTTATAGTCTTCAAGGCTCAGTTCCTGGTTTGTTAGAGCACAGAGGGTGCTGCCCTACTTCACCAGCTGGGGAAAAGGGAGGAGTTTATGAGGTGCTCCGATCATAATACAACACAGGCTTCTTAAAGTATTGCAGGTAAACAATTTCTTGCCCAACTTATCTGCTGTAGCCCGTAGTTATACAGAGCCCAAACGCAGCTCAAAGATAATACTAATACTCTGCTTCTCCCTATAATTATAATCGTTCAGTGTCTTGGCAAATCCATTGTATCTCTCCTCCCAGAAAGAAAACAACTACCCCAAATCCCCTGCCGGTTTTACAGTGATTGCGGCCAGAAAGCAGCAAGTGACAGGGAGAAAGATCACAAAAGGTTCATAATCTGGAGAGGAAACACCAGGTCCCATTTTGGGGATACGGGATGTGTTATACAACCCATGGAGCTCTCTGTAAAATTCAAAACCTAAAATGCCTTTAAAGATAATACCTTCCATCATTTTTATGATGGCACTAATCACTCTCACACATCTGTAAAAGAACCTACAAGTATATTTGGCTGTATGGGGGGGGAGAGGGGAATAAAGAAACCAACAACCTGTGCTTGTGTAAACCTGCAGCACAAATAAAGAAGTTGAGTTTACAGCGAAAGATACAAAGTCAGACATTTCCTTCAGCAAGGTCAGGAAGGGAATGACTAATTCTAGGTCCCCGTCATATTCTTGCACTTCCCTTTCCTCTTCATTGCAAGCCTCATCCTGCCAGGTACTGAGCACCCCCAGCTCCCGTCCGACAGCGGGGGACCAAGGGACACCACCTTGTGTGTCTGGCCTGAAAGTCCCCAGAGCTCCTTTAACGCAGTCACTGCCCAGGATGCTGTCCCTAGTCCCAAAGGGTTTTTTTCACAATTCTCTTCTCTTTGCCTTCCCAACCATCTTCCTTTCATCTTACACGTCTATATAATTAATATTTCTATATATAATAAAATACATTCACAAACCTCCCGCCTCTTCCACTGGCTGGGGAATGAGGCAGATGAGCAGCTTGTCCTCTGCAGCACTTGAACTTAGTAGCAGACCAAGGGAAGGAAACAAAACACAACAAAATCAAATCCTCTGCTCATTTGATTCAATTATTTGAGCACTTCAAGTTCCCCCTTCCCCTCCTCCCTCTGGTGCACACACACTTCCCCAGACTGCTGCTGGGCTGGACTTTGGGGAAGAGGTTTATACAGAAAAAGTTTAAGTCTACCTAGGAGCAGGTTGCAGGTCTTGGAGCTGAAGACATTATGTCTCTGCAGCCTGGGAAATCTTAGCTAGGAAACCTTATTCTGTGAAATGCTCCAAATTATTAGCTTTCCGTGAAAAAGAATGGAGCTATTTTGGCAAGGACGGGGGTCACATTTCTCCTTTCACAGACACTGCGTGAGAAAGCTGCCATGGCTCACTGCTCACATTTTGTTTTTCCAAAAATCTCTTTGGGGCTCTGTCTTACTGGTTAACATTTGCCTACAGCAACCACATGGGGTTTCAACCATTATTTAAGCACAAATACAGTATTTAGAGTGGAGATACCTGAGTCCAGATTCCCACCCCACAAAAGAACATTTTTCTCTTTGTGACGCTGAGACTTTCATCTAAACCATGTTGAGCCCCCTTAGAGAGTGAGGGAAAATATAGTTGCTGACCTCGGAATAGTTGTGTGAGGAAAAATACACAGGAGACTGATAAGCAACAATTGGCCATACAACAGACAGTTCTGCAACAGCTATTTGGCATCATACAACAGCCTAAAAAGATTTTAATCAACACTTGAAAAATGATCACACACACGTACAAAGACAACAAGCTCCAAGTTTAGCATCTTTCAGCCAGATACAATATCCATGACTTTAGTGACTTTCCACAGAAACCATTCAGCACATTTGTCCCTGGGCCTAGAGACAAGGAGGTGGGGTTTTGGGCTGTTTGAGAAGTCTATCTGCCCAAACAGTTAAACCCAAGACTTTTCCATGAAAGTGATTTAGGTAAATTTCTCATTTTCAAAGTGTTCCATGGAAACAAATCAGAGTTCCTAAACCATACTTTTCTAATTAAAAAAATGCATTTAAAAAGACTTCACTTCTGCATTAAGTGTATAATGAAAGCCAATGTGCCAGTTCAGGATCAGAATTTAATCATTGTGCGTGTGTGTGTGTGTGTGTGTTCAAAATTAATTTATGCAGAATTTGTGGAAAATCTGAGCCTGACTTTGCCCTCCAATTGGGGATTGGAATAAGGCCGTTGGAGCAGGAAAGTTCTCATATTTGCCATCACTTCTACGCAGACCTCCTGATCACTCCAAGATGCAGAAAACAATCCCAGAGCATCAGCCTGTAGCAACATTTCTACAAAGTGAATTATACACTTGTTCCTCTTCCATCCACTCATCTGCTGAGCTTTGCCATTTTTTTACATCTTTCACTTTTCACACTACACAGACTCCTTAGGAATCATTCTTCAAAACACTCTGTCATCACCCCTTTCACATTACATGTGCTTAGCTATGGCCCTTTTGTCTTAGTGCATCTCTTAGATTATCCCCTGGAGAGCGAGCTCAGCAGCCTCCGGGGGTGAGGATTTGTGCTGTCTCTTGTTGAGATGACTGCACCAGAGGAGGGACTCGGCTGAGTGACTGCGACCAGAAACAAGAAAAAAACATGACTGCTCATGAGAAAATAAAAAGCCATTGTGACAAGCCTTTATGCTATTCTGTAATGGAAATACTCCCCTCCTAAGGAGCAGGGGAAAGACAAAGGGATTCTATGTTGTATTTTTCTGCCTGCAAACCAACAGTTCCTACTGCTGGATACAAATTCATTCCTTCAGCTTTGAGATTTCTTTACTGCAGCCAACCAACTCTTCATCATTACACAGAGATCAGTTGTGGGTTTTCCAGACTTCTTCCATTTACAGTATTTCATCTTGAACTTTCCAGAAGGGACACAAATAAATTAGCATTACTGAAAATAATAACTTCCCTAGGATGCTCTTGAAGACTGAGATGCCACACACATACCCTGCAAGACTCTATTGCCGCTGGTTCCCTGCTACACCTCCTGCGAGGTGTGACCTAAACGCTGCTGGGGGTAATTCTTCCTACAGCGTTCCTCCAGAGTAACGGTGCCAGAAACGCAGTGAAGGGCTACAACAGAGTGCTGCACATCACGGCCTGCCTCTCCCACAGGCACAAGTCCCTGCCCACATACAGCTTTCCTCGCGTTTGGTTCAGACGGTGGTTTGAAAATAGAGCAAATCAGCTCTCCTTCCAAAGCTTCACTGTCCCGCAGATCTCCACAGACACAGAACGTACATCTGCTCAGCCACCACGTACCGAGTAAACAAAATAGGATTCCCTGAGTATCAGCACTCTTCCTGCAGTATCCAGCTCCTGAATCCAAGATGTCTTAAAACAAAAAACTTTCTACCTCCATCCTTTCTTCATAGTCTTATTTCTCTTTTGTGTTTTGGCAACTTTATAACTAGATTGTTTACAGTATAATCTTGAAAGTGTAAATAATGAGCAGCAGACTATTATTAGCTTTCCAGCTGTGACCTGACTCAAAGAATTATGAAGTTATCTGAAACTGATTTCTCAGATTCTCTGATTTCCCAGAATGCTGGATGAGGTCCCGTTTGTGCTGTCTTTACCCGAACAGTACAGCTGACATTAGAGTCTGGTGCTTGGCACTTGGTAGCTCAATATGAGCTCAATATGAGCTCTTCGGTTGCCCAAGCTGGTCCTCAGCCTAGTGTTTAGTGTTCTGGAGTCCATGTCCGTGGCCTGCCTGCAAAAACCCCTGCATGTTGAATCTTGTCTCTGCAACACTGCCGCTGCCAATCATTTCCTTCAATTGATAGAAGAAAGGAAGAGAGGACTGTGCACAGTCACCCAAAAATAGGAAGCTGTAGCATTACTCACTACCCGGAGGACCTGCCTGCTCTTCTGCCTTTTCGATTACTCAGCAGAAGTTCTTAAATCAGTTACTCAGTTTTTAAATGCATCTGCCAAAACCTGTTTTGGCAGGACACGCATCCACCCACTGAGCTCAGCAAGGCAGTTACTGCTACCCCCTCGCTGCCGTGAGAATGTGTGTGGTGTTTGCCATGAGCATCACTACTTTAAATTGTACCACTGCAGCGCTGCTTCACATGCTTCCACAACTGCCTGGTCATTCCCCTATCACAGGCTGAAATCTCTAAGGGCAGGATTCCCAAAAATTCCATTGCCGAGTTGCTTTTGAGGTCTGCTGCGGTAAAAAAAAAAAAAAAAAAAAAAAGCAAATCTATCCCCATGAAGGAAGATATCATTTCAAAAAAAGCCACAGCTCTTAAAAAATTCAAGTGTGCTGTGTATGTTCCAGTCACCAGCGCCAAGGCTCCACGCTCTGTTCCCATGCTGAGGCAGGCAGAGTTTGCTCCAAACTCTTGCCACCAGCACTATTTCCACTGAAACTTCTCAGCAAAAAGCACTGGATTCTTTGAACGCACCTGAATATCCTTGGAGGAGATCAGATGAGGAGCCATATAAAAGAGGGAAAAAGACCAAAAACCCTATTCACATCAAAGCTTTTATTTCTTTACGTAAAGATGTTCGTACTGCCAACAGTTGCAAGTCTAAAAACAGCTTAGCATCTCACAGCTGGGCAGCCTGCAGCTCCTGGGAGCAGATTCTCTGCTGGTGTATGCTTCTTTCCTCCATCATGCACCTTCTTATAGCAGCATGTAACACACTGGGAACACATCTCTCCAGGGCGACTGAGAAGTCTGTGGCCATAAAACCCCTGGGCTCCGCACTATCAGTGGAGGCCAAGTGTGTAATTCATTCACAAGCAAAAAAGTGTTAAAGCAAAGTATTTTTCATTTATACCATACCTGATAACAAATATTCCTCACCACTCCATACTAACATTTGTTTCTAAGAGATCAGATGTTTATACAATCAGAAGATCTCTACACAATGAATGAAAACACATAAGTACATCACTGACAGACACTGCCCTTCCATGGTTTCCTAAAGAATACCCACTTCACGTGTACAAGCATTAATGCAGAGGTGGGGGCTGCTATGCTGTGGATTTCTGCTATGGTTGGGGTTTTTTTTGTTGGGGTGTTTTTCCTTCTTGCAGTGAAAATGGAGGAGGGAGATGGCTGAGAAAACCACATTAAAAAAAAAAAAGTCAACTATAGGAAATTGCTTAACTGGAATGTGGCAACTTGCCACGTTCTCTGAAAGTGTCTTTTAAAACAGCAAAACGCCTTTATTTTAACAAGCTGCTATGAGATTGCATTTTGGGATTGCCAAAAAGAACAAAATACACTAAAACCCACTCTGTTCAAAATGCTCTGAGCCTATAAAGCAAGCTTCCTTGTTTCAGATTTTAAGAGGGAAAAAATAAATGCTTTGGTATGTTCTGCCATGCAGTGGGGGTCAGAGATTTTCAGTTTGCTCATCAATTTCAGAGAATGCTTCCGGACAGCTATGTACAATGCACTGAGGCACAAAATATAGGAATGAAAAAATCTGTGCAAGCGTAACTGAGATTCAGCTGCCAAGTAGAAAGCAGGTCAGAGCTCAGTTCTAGAAAGGACTCCTAAAACAACTCAAAAATAAAACTGGAGTCAATGGAGTGCATGAGTTTTCTTTATCTTTCCTCTAGGGCTGGGTATGTCATTAGCAAGCAGGAATCATACTGACTTGGCTCCCCTGGTCAGCTCTTTCCTTCTCAGAAGACACACGTAGAAACCCACAGCTTATTTTTCCATGTCCCTCTCTCTCTCTCTGCAGTCCCGCGTGCCCTCAGGTGAGCCTCTCTGCTGCCTCAGAATCAGGAACATCACAGCCTCTGCCAAACTTCCGTGAAGCGCAGCTGAGTGACAAGCAGGAAGACAACTTAAGCTCTTTGCCTGTGAGGTCCCAGACGTGTCTCCCACCATGTAAGTATCCCCAAACCAACCCTCATGCAACATAGGAGCAAGCACATCTCCCAATTAGGCTACAGTACAATGAACACAGAAATTCCAATTATGCCTGAAGTATCCTCAGCTGAAGAATCACTGTCTCTCCAAAACACTCCTGATTTCCTGGAGTAGAAGTACTCACTACTGTCTGCAGAAGGCTACAGATTGGTGAAATTTAACAGAGTTTGACAAGTTTACTCTGCTGCAATTAGGAACAAGGGGACAGCATTCTGGGCAGCCAATCACCCAAAACCACAGGAGGGACTTTCCTGCAGTGGATTACGGGTAGAAAATCCTCTCTGAAAGCCCAGGACCATCCCCCTGAAGGAGTCAGTGTTGTTGTAATGAGAATGAAGGACTAGTTGAAGAAGTTGGGGTTTAACATGAGATGTGGGGAAATGCCATGAAGCAGAAGAATGGTGTTGCAGAAAGGCTTTATTTATTGTCTTTTTCCTGATTTTGTTTTGAAGTGATTGAGGTGACCAATGTGCTGTTTCACTCTGCTATAAAACTGCTGTTCAGTTGCTGGGCTTCTTTGACTGTGTTGAATGAGGTTTTGTACTGGTCTCTTTCTCCTTCCTTCCTACTCCCCCTGCTATTCTGCAGGGACGCGAACAGAGTGAGGCAACAGGAAGAGTAGGAGTCGCTGCTACAGAGACAGAGCAGGATGTGACCTCTGTTCCCTAAATAGGGCAGAAATGGTTGGATCATGATTGTCCAACCTGGCGTCTCCCTAAAGGAAAGACTATAGCAAGGACGAAAGTGAAGCTGTTCATCTTGGGTTAAAAACTGTGAACTTAATGACATTAGTGGTGCTTTGTTGGAGGAATTTAATTAATTGTAAAGAACTTAAATTAGTGACTATTCTGATGGACTCTTGCTAAAGAAAGCTTAAACAATCTAGTATTTGATGGAGCCTCAACTTTGCTAAAATTTGATTTTACAAAGTATTGGTGCAGCTCCTACCCAAAAGCATCCAGCCCCTGCAGCCTTGGTGCTCTGCTCGCATGGGACAGTGTCTGGAAACCTGTATGACCTGTTTGTCCAGCTCAGAGGCAACCCTGCCCTCCCCAGGCTCTGCTGCCCTATTAAACTTTGCCTTTGAATTTAACAGCCTATGACACTGGTTTCTTTCCCCGAGCTGCCTGACCCCTGTTTTGCAGGGCAGCACACAGATTACTGGCTAGGACAAGGATATGAGAGTCAATTACCATAGAGCAGTCCATCTCCAAGTACAGATACTGAGGTCCACAAAGTGTCTTTTCAGCCTCAAATCTAAAAAACTGCTGTATTAGCATGTGGCAACATACAGCTGAGGAAGGCTTTACTGCTAGTAGCCAAGCATCTGACTAACTTCCCTCCTGGCTACAATCGCCATCGGATTCCTCTTGTTGGGACTCTGCAACCACCGAAAGATGGTACCCCGATGCTAGAAGTTCATACTTTGA
This sequence comes from Limnodromus scolopaceus, assembly GCA_028565335.1. Classification (NCBI taxonomy): domain Eukaryota; kingdom Metazoa; phylum Chordata; class Aves; order Charadriiformes; family Scolopacidae; genus Limnodromus; species Limnodromus scolopaceus. The sequence goes on from JAOXNO010000007.1 coordinate 4,158,002, forward strand.
CAGTAGTGACTGACCTAATTCAATCTCTTTAATCTCCAGTCTAGGCGGCCACAGCAACAACTTCTGAACACACCTGCCTTCAAAGCCAGGGCCTTGGGTGATCTTCTAGATAATAACAAAAAAAAAAAAAAAAAGCATTGCAGTTAAGATTATTAGCTCTGTTGGTGGTGGCTGGGGTGACTGACCTCCAGAGCAGCTACACCCACATACCATAACAGGGCTGTGACAGCAGGTGTCATTGCTCAGGCCACTAAAGCTAGAATAGCCACATCTGCCGAGGCCACTGAAGCCTGACCCCCAACCTAAGCAAGGTAATTCTGCCCATGTTTTATTCAGCTACGCCCTTGCTCAGGAGTTCAAACACATGTTGAGGCAAAGCTAAGAACTGGACTTAATACATCTCTAGAGACAAAAAAGGGAAGCTTTCACTGCTGTTTTAGAGCCCAGTGCTCCTTGTACAGCTCTTCTACTGGAAGGGACCTTACTCGGTTTAGTATGGATGACTTGAACCAGTTTCTTGCAGTGCTTCATCTCTGGCTTGTTCTTCCTGTTTAGCTTCATACACAAGTGTTCCAGCTAAGTAAAACTGACCCAGAGTTTGTTTATGCTTTCAAAGGGTATATGCTCTGTGCTGGAAATGAGTACCTCTAACCAGACTGACTCTGTGCTACAATAATAACTGGAAATGAACTCTGGACCATCGGCTCTCAGCCACTCTGGGTTAGATCATGTTGCATAAATAATAGCCAAGTCTGGGGGAGGGGAACACTTCCAGTGACATGGACCAACCTGCCTCCTGCTGCAAAGGCAAATATTCTTCCAGCAGCCACATAAAGCTTCAGACCAGTGATGATATATATGAAACCAGACACAGCAATTGGAGAAAGAGGGGAAAAAACTTTGGGGCTACAAAACAGCTGAAAGGAAGGGACCAGGCTATAAAGCCACCTATTGTATTGTTTCACTTGAGCTCGAACCTTGAAACTAGCAGATAACCTGTCGGGAGTTTGCTTCAGATAGCCGATCCAGAGAAGCAGATAAGGCTCCGTTTGTCTCATAACTGTGCCATCTGTGACAGCCATTCCAATGTCAGCATCACAACTGCACTTCTATTGCACTACGTCCCTTCTTAGCCCAACTCCCACGTTTTCCTACCTCCCAAATACTAAGTAACATCAGGACTACAAGCACTTTTTCCGAAGTGTGTCTGCCCCAGCTGCTTGCCAAGAGAGGTTAGAAACACTGTGGCTAGTGGCAGTGCTCTCGTGAATAGGTGGACTGCTTTCAGTTCCTTTCAGCTGAGACAGCAGCACGCTCAGCTTTCACTTAGAAACACTAAAAAACTCCCTTTTGGCTTTAGTCAGTCTGGAGAACAAGGATGGACAAAAGAGCATGGCTGAGCATAGGCAGTTCTCCCTCTTATTGCAGGGGGGACAACAACTTCTCACCCCAATTATTCACTCTGAGGAGCCTTTCAAAACACGCTGACACATCCAGTGTATCTACACAATGAGATTGTAAATTAGTCTTTTCCTTCACAAAAGGCTCATGACAAATGATGATCTCAAACGAGATACAATGACCTGCTAAATTGTCTATTGGTCTCTTGGGGGGGTTCCAGGACCTCCCTGAACGTCATTTCCTGAAGTCAAACATCTGCACTTACCCACTGAAAAATGCATGGCTTGGGTAGAGTCACTTTCCTACATGCTGTTCTTGATTCCTAACTATACTAATAGTTCATTATCAGCCTCAGAAAAAAAGTTCAAGCTCTTAAAAATGCAGAGAAAGACCTTAAGAGTAATTGGGCTTTAAGAGTCAGTTCTGGATGCTACGGAGGGGCTGAAAGAGCTGGAGGAGCAAAGCTGACATACAGAGAGGAACAGGAATAAGGCAACAGAGGAGGGTCAAGAGCAAAAGACGGGCTTTGAAAGGTGCAATAGCTCCAAAGGTATGCTATCAGTGTCAAGGTATTCTGCCAATTCACTGTGGTATTGGCCCCATATGCGATGGGAGAAAAGTAACTTAGAAGCCCTGTCACGTGGTGGTGTAATCTCAGTAATAGTTCTTTGTCCCTGTGCATTGGTGTGGAAAAGTAGTAAGTTGCAAGTTTTGATCTGGAAGCATTGGCCTTTAAAGTACAGGACATTGTTTGTATAAATTATTAAGGTTTTTTATAGGTTGGAAACCAGCAATGGTAGAATAGCTGGAAACAGGACTCTGACAATCATTATATTCCCCTTTAAGCCCAGTTTTAAACATTGTGCAAGACAGCTACATCAAATTTTGTACTTGGTTGTGCAACTACAAAGTCTGGACAGTTTCTGCATCAAGTTTCATAGATCAGATGCACAGGGTAAGTCAAGCCAGGATTTCTTTCTTTACTGTGTGTATGGCAGAAATAAAATCAGGGTAAAGTCATCGGCCTGATATCAGATATGGCTTTCCATTGTGTATCAAATATCCTTTCTCCATACACCCAATTGAGATTTCTGCTTCAAAATTATGGCCTACTACTGTCCTCTGTTCTGGATCAGTTCACAAAACTTCAGCATAGCTGTACTCTTCTACCTCAGCACTACGAATCCCTAAAGTGAAGCAAGATACCACCAAGAACCAGCAAAATTATTCCTTTAAATTGTAGACTGGAAGGAATTTGACAGAAACAGAAAGACAAACTCATCTTCAAAAGTACTTAGCAATTTTCCAATAAGGAATGGAGCGTGATTTGCATCTACAGCCTGCACACTAAGTGCTAAAAACACACCCAAGCTCATTGTAAATACCAAATAAGCATAATAAATACCTGGAATAAGGTTTCCATTGGAGGCAGTTCTGTAACACTGATTATATATCTTCAAACTGCGTTTTATTTCAGAGCTATGTAAACAACAAACAAGATGGTTGTTGCTGTAAACTTAGAGGTATGCTTGGGAGGCAGGCTGGCATCCTCCCTTCTGGGCCTCTCTCACAAAGAATGTGAGCTGAACTGGAAAAAAAGTAACATTGCTGAAACAAGCATCCAACATGATGAAAGAAGAAAGGATCTCTCACTGCTGTTAAATTCTCACCACCTTAAGGGACAGGTGAAAAAAGGCAGAGAAAGAATTCTTCTGTATTCTAAAAATATCCACTTTCTCAGTTTATTATCCTTTGCTATTTAAGTGTTGGTTTTTCACTACCTTGCCTATTCAAAACCCACTCACTTTACATCAGACCAAGTGTGAAGACAGTACAACAGCACTTCTGTTTAAATAGCTGGAGCTTCAAGTGAGGGTCAAGGCCACGCTGTTTAAGGTATTCAACCTTGAAAGGCACTTTTAAAAGAACTGAGCCAGCAGAGACCAGAGCTAAATTCAGCTCTTACCCTAGTTTTAACTGCTCCAACTCCTTTGTTTTCAGCACAGTCACATTCAGTTTCTACCACTGTAAAGGAAAGTGGGCTCACGTAACTGACGTTCGGCTACTGTCAATTCGTCTAAGGATAACCTCAGGGAACACAAGCAGGGTCCTGAGTTAAAGCCAGCTGTACTCTTTGCTACAGATATGTCACTTACGTGATACTTTCAGCAGACCAAGTGTTCCATCAAGTGATACGGCTGTAAATAATTTACCAGCAACCCCATAACACTTGATTAAAACCTACTGAAAGAAGATCTAATTAAATTGCCTCTGAAAGAACAGATAATGATATGACAACTGTGTAAAGGGCAGATGGCAAGCAGAAGCTCATCAGAACATGAGAAAATAATTTAGAAAAATGTACCTTTATCTGTATTGAGGTGTGGTGATCTCCACCTGTCTGATGCTGGCAGTTCTGGAGGTCATTCCTGCATTCCGCCTTTGGGCATCTGAAGTGACAGCAGGAGTACTGGCTGTCCTCATGAGTGGCTTTTGGGCACCTTTAAACTAAACACCAAATCTCTTAGGCAACAAGGTTAGAAAGTGTTTACTGCATCTTTTAGGGATGAGCAGCAGACAGCAGGTGAAGTCAGAAGCTGCACAAATCCTAGAAATGGCTTTTCTATAAAGGCTGTACAAAGGACTGTTGGTAGCAATCAAGCCATTAACTAGTACAATACTTGGTGGCCAATACTATAAAACTTTGCAAGACCATTAGTTTTAAAGCTGTGTATTTGCTGTACTGTGAAAGATACGTCTTATGGATTGAAGAATAGTTGGAATATAGAGGAACATAATAAACACCTTGCTGCAAATCATAAGTGCTTTAAGATATAGGAATACAGCTGACAGCAGATGTTCTCCATGCATTTCAGCCTTTGAAGAAGAAGAGTCTTATTTCGTACCTCACACCTAAAGCAGACACGTACATAAATTTAACAGCTAGAAGTATAAATCTACAGTAACCCTTCCTCATACAGAGTTCATGCCAGCCCTCGGCCACAAATGCATATTTAATGCAAAAGTAGAGGGAAAAAGATTGCCAGCATCTGAAAAAAACAGGTTTATTTTGAGGATATGTTGCTAACTACCTTCCTCATTCCCCAACAGCAAAGCCATAAACAACAATGGAAATGAAAGCAACATTAGAAAATATTAAAAAAAATAAATAAAATCAAAGTTTGGCAGGTACCCAACCACACCATTTCTAAACAGATTTGGAAGAGAGCCCTTCAAGTGGACAACAGTCACTGAGGAAAGAGATTGTTCCACTCATTCACTTGGGAGTTCACTGCTGCACATGCAACTCTGATGGCTGGAACACCGTGATCCCCAAATTATCAGAGACCAAACAGGAAATGCTTCCTGCTTTGAAGTGAGACCCTTAGCTAAAGCAATCCCATCCTATTTCACATGAATCTACAAGAAATCCTTGCATGAACTTGAGTGAAAGTGTGTGTTGTGTCACTGGCATTTCTTTTTCCCAAAGAAATGAGCATTTCTTAGTGACAAACTTTAAAATCCCCCACCCATCAGGGTGGCTCTCCAATTGTCCCCATGTCCTCTGCCCCAAAGCTTGAGGCTGGTTAAATCCCAGAGCCACAGCTACTTCCATTAAGGGGTTGAAGGCTCAGCATTTAGAAGTATTCTCAAGAATTCTAGCAATGCGGAGACTCGCAGCGCTTGCCGATACAGTTCCCACACCACAGAGGCTTTGTCAGGAAAACTGACAAAGAGCATGCTGCTAACCCACCCTGAAAAATGCAGCTTGAATGTGGAGACTTCATTCTTTGCAGTATAAAGGGGCCACACGTGGTATGGAAGAGACCTCACACCAGGCTCCTCTTGTCAGGAATACAGGAAGGCCGAAAGGGCTGAGCCAGCCTATTTATGGAGGGGATCCACAAGGAGCGATGGGGAAGGACCAGACCATGCCTTTCCTCATATGTTTCCTCTTCCCCCTGCACCTTGGTTTTACAGCTGCAGGAAAGATCAAGCCAGATCTGGGCAAAATTGCTGAGTCAGGCAATTGCTGTGGGGCCTCGGAGAGGCCGAACGCAGCGCTTCAGCCAGAGGACAAAGCTGTGGGATATGGTTGAAAGCCGAGCGGCTGGACAGACCCTGCAGGGTAGAGACGGCCAAGGGCTCTGATGCACAAGCAGGATTCCCTGGGCTGAAGGTATATCATGGAGCCCTCCTGGGAATGATTAAGAACCAGAAGCATTTTGTGTTAAGAGAACTGGAAAAAGGACACAGGTTAACCCTAGTAGAAGGATTTAGCTAGCCCTGGCTGTATTAGCACAATGAAGGTAACCAGAAATGAGCACGGGTGCTTCTGTGAGCCCCACCGCAGCCTGCTCAGAGCTCTCCTGATGTACAGCATCTAACAGTCTCCAACAATGAGACTGATGCCCTGAAGCCACCTCAGGTCTCTGTTGCCACAGAGTTCAGTCTCCAACATGGTGGACACTTCCAGTCTATCTGGAAAGGGGTCTGCCTTTACCACTGCAAGGAAAGGCCAGCATTTTGGTCAGAGCTCTTACTGCTCAATTCCTGCAGGATCAGGAATGCCACCATGGAGAACACCTGAGCCACCAGCAGTGGTTGATGCTTCCTCTCCTCAGTCTTCCTCATCCCCTGTCCAAACAGCTCCTAGTTTCTCCACTGCATTACAAAACTGACTATCACAGCAACGATCAAAGTAATTTCTGCATACAGCTTTAAGAAGGAATACCTTGTAGTTGTCAGCTCTGCATTCTCTTCCCTCTGCTGCCACCAAAAACCGGGTACATCGAAGCCAGATGTGTCTGTCTCAACTCACCCTTCTTGGCACAACAGTTCAAAAGGACACTGAAAAATCTGTTAGTAAAATGCTACAGGCAGGATCTGCCCCTTCATTAGGGAACACGGCAAAGACAGTTCGACTTGACTACAGCGAGGAGCTGCACGGAGCACTACCACCACTGCGGACTCCAGCTAAGGGCAGCGCTGCATCACCACGGCACTGCTGCTGCCAAAGCACTCCCTTCTCACTCAGATGAGGGGAAAGACACTACTGCCTTCAATTTGAAACCTTACGGTGTGAGGTGTCCATTAACTTCAAAGCTCTTTGCCTCAGACCACAAACTACTTGACAACTGAGGCAATTTGAATAACACAGTAGAAAAAAAAAAATGAAGAAAGAACACATCAGTGGAACTGGAGCACACCCTGGCAGCAGAATGGTGGTGTAGATTTAGTTTCCATAAGAACCAAAAACTAAATCTTAGTGTGACCCTAGTAGAAGTATTCAGCTAGCTCTCGCTAAGTTAGCTATGCCTCCAGTTATAGATTGGCAGATGATGACTGATAAGGCCCATTTAGTTAGATGCAAATAGGTAATTACTGCTACAGAGCTGTGTTCCACATCATTAAAAAACGTCTTCCCCCAAAGTAGGACTGTATTTCCTACAAACGCTGCATCTGATCTACACCTGCACTGTGTGAGTCTGATACCACCAGCTGGTGCTGGTCTGAGGCACTTGGAACCGTATAGAAATTGTGGGAGAGTTAAAGTTAAAAGTCCTCATAAGCAATGTTTTACTTTGTGGAAAGTTTCAGTTTTGGTCAGAAAGACAAAAGGCTCGTAAAATGAGATGTTTTGCTTGGCAGATGAAGAACAGTTTTTAAGAGGGAGATGTCTAAAAAAGTCAGGAAGCTTTAAGCAACAAACCCCTACTACTTCTGCTTATTTCAGTGGAGCTACACAACTGTATCCTAAAGCAGGACTTAGTCCCCTAGCTTACTCTGGAGGTAGAAAGAAGAAAACACTGCTCTGGAAGATGAAAATTGTTGCTAGAAGATTCTCCATGCTTTAAGGATAGGTAACGAAAAAGGTGTGGGAGGTTCTCCTGGAGCACTGTAAGGCAGCCTTAGGGGCACTGACACACACCTTCCATAAGTGTACTCACCACAGACCCATTTACCTCCCTCGTATCTCTTAGTGGTGATGCCTGGTTGAAGTTCTCAATCTGTAGAACATATTAATTATTTCTTCTTTCCAGTTTACTCAGCATCATTAATAACTAAATAAAGCCTCACACTGGAATCTTCAAGCCTCAACAATAGCCCCCACACACAGCAGCAATGAGAAGCTCAAGACTTCCTTTCTAAATTTAGATTGCTTCAAACAGAAGTGAAAGTTCTTTGATAAATCAACAAACCCATGCAGGAAAGCACTTGCCTGCACTGGTAAACTCGCTTGCAAAAGGCTTCTAAAGATTTTCAGGGACCCAGACCCAAGGCTCCTGGCTGCATTCTGAAAACCTGTTTCGGCAGCGTCAGGTCAGACCAGATCAGAGCCTGGATCTCCTGCATCCCAGCAAGATTCCCCAGTGTCACACTAATCACTGCTCTAAAGTGGATCTCCCAGCTTCTGCTATGAGACCTCTTCCATTTGGGATAACTAATAATCATCATATCAGAGGCACTCTGTAGCCCCTGATTTCTTATTTTACTCATTAAGTGTTCTGTGATTTTTCTCTGCTTCCCCAGGACACGCAAATACAAATTAGATTTTATTTCTAGGCAGAAAAGGAATGACAGAGACCTGACCTTTGTTTACAATAGAACACGTTACTTAGAGAAAAGACAGCTATATTTCAACTCTCAATCCAAACGTAAAAGTTCTAAAAGCAGGATGGAGGCAGTGATGGGCCAGGGCATCCTTTATCTCTGACTGAAGGGAGGGTTCAAAAGACAACACACAGAGAAAAAAAAAAATGGAGGCAGTGAGGTGTCACTGATCTTATTCTTAGACAGAGGATGCCCTGGGCCTGCAATGGGGCTGAGCCCTAGCCCTCAACACTGTCCCTCCAACCACCTCCCCAAGGATAACCGGAAGAGACATGAAAGTCCTTGTTTTCTCCTTTTAGGAAAATCACTGCTAAAAAAACTCCACAACAGGAAGCTGTCTCTTTTCCCTCCCCTCTCATTCATTAAAGCATGGAAAGTGTATTTGAGTCACCATCTAAGCACACATTCTGTACACACCATCTGTTCCACCTCCTTCCCCGAATCACTTCTGGCTGACCAAAAGTGTTGCTAGTCAAGCTCCAAAATTCACAGCCCATACTTAGGTGGGGAGAGTTCTATTGAAAAGCTGGCTACTTTTACCTGCCATTGTGGCTTCACTTTGTAGGAAACAGGTACTTTTAGGTATTTTGAACTATATCCTGAATAACATCTGAAATGGCTCAAACAGAGCCAAAGCAAGTAAATAATCTGGCTTTGAGTTCTGTTTTAGCCTTTTCCACACTAACACTAATATCTTTCTGCTATCATGTGCTTTGTCCACTGTGCCGAACATCACAATCGCTCTGCTAGGCTAAGCTCGTACTCTTCTGCAGCCATCTCCAAGCTATTTCCACCTAGAATCTCTTCCCTCCCACCACTTTTTTTTTTTCTAAAAAGGGGAAAAAAAAGAAACAAAACACAAAAAACCCCACAAAACACACCACTCACTCCTTGCAAGCAAAAACGCTAGCCAGCTCCTCATCGCCTGTGCACTTGCACAACCACATTGATTTCAACAGCAATTTAAAGCATCACTGTGTAGGCCATGTTGAACAGTCTCGAGCTCAGGTCCAACAAGAGTTGCATCCTTAATTTACCTACAGCCCCAGCAGCTCACACCAAAGGTCCATGTGCTGCACTTAGAGAAAGACATCTATTACCAGACTGGGCTGCAATACACACATGCCCAGAGAGACCAGGGCCTAAGCTAAGGTTTGAGTTCCCACTTCAGGGTTCAGTTTAAACCTGCTTTTTGCACAAGCTGTTTACAACATAGACAGTGAGCTCAGACACAGAACTGGCGACTGTCAACTAGCCCAGGTTCCAGTGAACACTACAGCTGCACCAGCGATTACTTCATGTTCCTTGGAGTGTGTACAGTGGGAGTGCAGCTGGGCTGAGACATGCCTCTGAGATCTGGAGGTGGCACAGCAGCTCTGGCTTAAGGCAAGATACATATCTGACCACCTGTATACTTTGGTGGCTCTCAGCTGTCTTCCCACCTTACCACCCATACAGAGTTTCCCTAGTTTAATTTGGGACTGATCCTGCCATACATTCTTGGGGCATGGACTACAGCCCACCACCTGCCCTCACCCAAGCTATGCCAATAAACCATAGCTGCAGCCAAACCAAGCCAGATTACCAAACTGTTTCTTAATTGTGTCAAGCTGGTCTTTGACTAGGTTTAGACTCACACCAAGGAGCAGCAGTGTCCACACAACTGCTCACAAATTATGTCTTGGAAGAACCACCCATTTCTTTTGGGACAGGAGTGTTTCCAGACTCAAAGAGCCTCTGTTCCCCCGATTTGCTGGCTGTGACACCACGGTGCTTCTCACAGCATGGACTGTGTGGGATCACTCCACAGGAGCGAGAAACGAGCAGGGAGGGAAGTCTCCAAGAGATGCCTGAGTCAGTATCTCTGGGTGGTGTCACCTACACATCATTCTGTGCTTCTTACCACAGCAGTAATCTAGCCAATACATTCTCTGAGCCCCAAAACAGTGAGAGATAGCCACGGTTGCTCTCATTACAATTTTCATTTTAGTAAAAAGAAAAAAAAAAACCAAACCCCATGGGTTGAAAATCAAGGATAAGAAATTTTAGCCTTAAAAGAAAGGTGAGTGTTTATCCCTCAAGCATCTGAAAGATTACATGGTCTATGCTGGAATTATAATTTTAAGCGTAACTATTTCCTGAATAATTTGGTGTGTTACATGACTTTTTGTTAAGTGTTGCTATTTATTAACAAAAGCAGGTGATAAATTTTTGTACCACCATGCTGACTCATAGCTGTAGATCTGTCACTAGTACGCAGCTGTAACACTAATTGGGGTTTTCCTTCTGTAAAATGCAGTTAATAGGTCACATTTGAACATGAGCAGCAGACCAAGTCCTGCTCAGGTGGTGTCTGCAAGCTTGGTCACATCCATGAGTTTGGCTAGATGCAGCTGAGGTTCAAGTCGAGCTACTTCACTGATTAGATCTGAACATGCAATAAATATCAGAAATCGTATGCGGAGACCGACGCTTGTCTGGCACGACAGACTGTGGGTTCCTGTTAGTGTGTGCAGGCACGTACGTACAGAGGTCACAAATCCAGGCTCCGCTGAACCTCTTTATTGGAGTCAGTTGCTGAAAAGGGTCTACAAGCTAACTCTGCATGAAGATGAGCAGAAATAATTCTGTTTTAACATGATTCAGTCACCACACAAGCAGTCTTAGAGAGACAAAGTCTTAGACCACACAAAGCCTTACTCTGATCCTTCCTTTCTTGCTTCCCAATCAGTGTACCGTAGAATCCAAGGCAAGGCGAGAAGTACATACAGACTTTCACAGAAAAGTGAAGAGAAGCCCTTGTCATAGAATGATTTCTGTTGGAAAAGACCCTTGGGATCATCGAGTCCAACCATCTACCCTACTCTACAAAGTTCTCCCCTACACCAT
>JAOXNO010000007.1:4169006-4191020 GCA_028565335.1 Limnodromus scolopaceus
GGTCTCCCCTCAGCCTCCTCTTCCTCAAACTAAACAGTCCCAGCTCCTTCAACTGCTCTTCATAAGATTTATGCTCCTTGATGATAACCTACTCCTCAGAGCTTGTCTTGGAAACTCAAAGTAAGTTAAAACACTGCTCCTGACCTTTTGTGTCAACATTTATACAATATCAACGGTACAAGATGAGCTAAATCCCATTATGGTGTGCAAATTCTAATCATATACAGGGATACATTGTCACAAAGAAAAGATTATGCCCACAGACTTGATAATAATATATGGTTCTCCTTCTTTCCAAGTCAAACAGAATCTCTGTTGAAGCCTATCTTATACAAACAAGTGAACAAATTTAGGGAAAAAAACAGAGTCCTGCAAAAAGAAGACACCTTCAAGAGAAACAAATGTGTTGCGTATATGCACAAAGTAAGATGAAGTAAGAGGCCTTCTTCTCTTACATAAAGACCTGCTGGAATAGGAAGTCTTTTCAGCTGAACAAGCCTCATAAACATGTGGCTACAGGTTGCAGTTTGGCCTGAAAAATTCACTACTCCTACTACTTCCAATTTACAAACACACAGCCGTCCGTATGCATACCACATGCCCAACTTCCAGTCTGCAAGTCTGGACGACTACAATCCCTCTTCCTCTCCTCTCATGCCTCCCCCCAATTTCAATGCATTTGTTTCTGCTCAGAGATCGTGTGGTAAGAGATAAGCCTTTTCTAGACAAATTGCCAAATGAATCGAGATAACAGCAAGGCAAGTTCAAACATATTTAATCCACAGATATCATTCAGCCAATATGAAAGACTGATCTGTGGAATAGTAGACTTATTTGTGACGCAGCACAGCTGGAGTCAGGCTTTCTGATCTGGTGTTGTATCTTCTGGAGGTACTGAACAGAAGACATTCCTGAGGAAGAGGTCAAAGTAATCTTTGCACATGGGGCCAAGAGCGTCTCTATCACAGACACAGTCCAATCAAGGAGCAACGAGGACAGTTTTTCTTCAAGAGCAGGCAGATCCTAGCAATGCGTGCTACCGCCCCACCCTGACACTCACCATAACCAGTTTGGAGGCAGCTTCCATGCCAGAAACACTGCAGTTAGCTCTCCTGAGGTAAGAGCCAAGGTATAAAGAAAATACATCTGCAATCTAAATACACGGTAGGTCTTAGTTCAGCCTGGACCTGCCTTATCTTTGCTGCAGCTGAAAGGGGGGAGGAAGGTGTCCCAGTTTACCGAACCAGCTATACTGCTTCCAGCAGAAGAGACTGAGAAACCATAGGACCCTTCCCTGCAGCCAGCACACGGGACTGTATTCTCCTCCTCACCTCCAGCAGACTGGCTTGAGCCGCAGCGTTGGAAGTTTCATGTGCTTCACTAGAGATGTCACGTCTAGTCCCATTATCAGCCTCCTAGCCAGAGAAATGAATCCAGAGATACCACTTTTACAAACATATACGGCTAAAAACAATTTGTTTCTAACTTTTAAAAACCAATTTAAGAATCATGCAAGGGATTAGCATAGGGACAGAGTTAAAGACTGTCAGAGTTGTTCCTTTCCAAGGATGCTTGGAGCAACATTGGATGTTCACCACATGGCAAGACATTTTTTGCTTCTTAGGTATGGGTTAAAGTTACAGGTTTTTTCCATTTCAGTTTTGTACTCAACTTGAGAAGTGAGTAAACCTGCTAGGACAGAACTGAAAGCAAGCTATATACCAAAGTGTTGGTTAAAAAAGAAAAACACTGAAGTACTTATTTGGCGGAACATACAAAAAATTTTTAAAAAAATACAAGGCCTTGTGGCACCAGAGAACCTACTCTGCTAATAACCAAAGTAACACAATCTACTTTCCACTACAGGGAAACTCCCAGCCCTTCTAAGAAACGGCCTTCCTACATGTGAAACAAGGTCAGCTCAGGTAACACATCTCACTCACCATGTTATTTGCAAGCAATTCCCACAGCCCTTTCTTTCCCCACCTCTTCTTTCTCTATTACAGAAAGTTCTCCCTGCACTCATTTGAGCTACTGACTGCTTATCTTTACCTGTCAAGGTCCCAGTTTGAAATCCTTATCTACCATGTGCTTTTTCTTGAGAAAAGGACTGAGGAAGGACTTTAAGCATCTCAGTAAACCGGGAGGCACATAAGCGTGCACTCGAATACCTTTAGTTAGGTTGATGTTCTTGACTTTGAAACACAGACACACTATGAATCACGTGGTATACACAACAGCTATCTAAGCTGTGAACAGGCACTGAGGGAAGTGGTGCCAAAAGGACGAAGCTGGTCTGTATAGTGTAAAAAAATGAAATAACACAATAATTTAGTTGAATTTGCACTGGTGTTTTAGGTTATCAATTCCATTCACATTACAACTACTTCCAGAACTTTACTTCAGGGCTGTGCTAACCTTGGGATTAGGAATGGTAATGAGCAGGCACTGCTGTCTGACCTGTGCTGGTGGAGAGTCAGCCACATCCACCTGACAGTGTTCACCCCATGGACGGGTGCTCTGAACACCTGCGGTGCACTGATACACAGGATTGTGTTCAAGGAGACAGCCCTTCACCTGTTCAGTTCACTGTGGTGACACCAAGACTAGACACTACAGTACTTTCAGAAAAATTGCATTATGGAAGCTTCCCTGCCTTTTCATCCCTTTGAATAAAATAAATTTTTTTAAAAAAAGGGAAATCAATAAACTGATTTTTGACTTGGTATACTGGACTGTCTTCAGGTCACACAAGTGCAGCCTCACATTTGGCCTCAGGAGCTACTTCTTCAACTTCCAGAGTGAAGTCCCCTCCCTTCCCAAACTAGTACATGCTGCTTCCAGTTTGCTGCTTTTATTTATCTCATGTTTTATCATTTGCTTGTGGCTTTGCTACACAGTTTACCAGTTATACCAATGCAGCTAAGTTTTCATGATTTTTTTTTCCACGAAAGTTTCTGCACAAGAACAGAAGACATGTAGATTCAAATCCAAAGTACGGATGAGGACTTCAGGCCCACCAACCACACCACTAGTAGCCACTAATCATGATCTACGCAGCCATTCGGCAACTCGCCAAGGCCACCCAGGGAACCACAGCAGGCATGGGAGATCTCCGAGCTCCTACCTTCTGCTTAAACTACCGATTCTTGTTGCCTACAGCCTGCAGGGAGCTGCGCACCACAGTCAAACCATCAGTAACACGGCAGCACCAGAGCACCTGCCTCTACTGACGCCATTTGATAGGCAAACGCCTAAGACCACACACGCATTTCTGACACATTAACCAAGGCACCATCATTACGCCGCGTAATGCCACAGGCAGGCCACCTGGTACTTGAGATAACATGGTAGCCCACCACCCCCTAGTACACCAGGGGAAATTCCACCTTAGGGAAGTAAGCAAAGACCCTCATCTCCTACAGTCTGGTTCTCTGCGCCGCCTCTGTAGACAAACCCAGCGCAGGCTGGTGCAGAGTTAATCGCAAGACTCGGGCCATGCTTGACAACATGTATTTTGGAACAGGCAACCGAACAGAGCAAAGGGCACAGAGTCTACATCCATGTCCAAAGCTTCACATGTTGGCAGAGATCCAGCACTTGGTTGAATTCCCAGAGAAACCATATATTGGACCGTGCATCAAAGAGAATTTCTTCAGCTAAGATTTTTTCCTGATCATAAATTTTATGATCATCAGTGAATGCTGCACCCATTTGTTTAAGCAGATAAGCATTTAAGAGGAATGCATGCACACACTCGACAACTATCACTAGAAACAGCTTTTGTTGCTTTAAGAAGAACCTGAAGATGGTAGCAGGCCTTTATCCTCTGTGAATAAAGGCTTCCTTTTAGAACAGGTCCACCACCAAAATACTGATGATCATTTTCCAAAATGATGCTGATTAACATTGTTTGAGCAATAAAAAGGCTGTCAGTGGGGTTGCCAAAAGCCTACACAAATACTGTTTTCCAAAGAATAGCCTTTTGAACACTATTTGGAAGTGGCAGGAGGAAAAAGACCACTACAAATTTGAAAAAAACAAAACACCTCACAAAATAAAACAAACAAACAGAAAAAAAAACACCAAAAAAAGCAGAGGAAGAAAAAAAAAGGAAGAATGATAGATTTCCAAGAGGTTGTGCCAAAAGCTACCTACCACCTATTGTTTCACAGTTTTTTTCCCCAACCTTGATTTCTCATGTGATGGATTTTGCAGCATATGTGTTTGTTACAGTTACTCTGTCCTAACGATCTTTCTTCCTAAAGGCCCAATGCTCTTGCTCCACAGCCTCCAGTACCAGACTAGAGAAAATGACCATTATTAACCTTTATGTGAAACTTCTATCAAAGAAGGGGGGGATGTTTACTCTGCTTAAGGCAACACTACCTGCACACAAGATAAAAGGAAATGTTATTTAAGTATCTAAAGGTCAAAGAATCTAAGCAAAAAATAGACCTACATTCCCTTTCTAAAATACTTATGCAGATTCATGTACAGATTCAGCCCTTCTTCGAAAGCATCACAGCAGCACATGTTTTGTGCTTAAAGAGTTTCATATAATCTTTCTTAACAGCAAAACCTCTCTCCAACCCGGACCGTGATGCTGTTTGTCAGCCACACCAACGGAGTGAAAAGGAGGACCAGATTAGATCAGTGACACTGAGCCAGGGACGGAGAGACAGGCCTGGAGCAGAGGGCAGGAACCATCAGAGGCAACCACCGGAGACGCGAGGGGAAGCGTGAGTCTGTCCAGCCTCCCAGCACACACGGTGTGGCGACCCACCTTCTGCCGGGAAGCCTCAGGTCACCTCCGGTCCCCACCTCGCATCGCATCCACCTCCACAGTGACACCGGAGCCCAGGCACAGGCCCCAGCGCCGCGCAGCGGGGCGGGGGGCGGCGGGGCAGGGCCGACCCGCGGCTCCCGCTCCCCGCCTGACGGACCGCGGCGCCCCACGCCCGCCCCGCGGCACCCCCGCACCTGTCCTCCCCGGCCGCGCCCTCACCGCTCCCGCAGCACCGCGCTCGGCCGGACGGCGGAGGGCCGGGTGGGGAGCCCTGCCACGGCCGGGAAGGGGACCGACCCTCCGCTGACAGGGCTGCAGCCGGGCCGGGGGCGGGGGGGGAGGACTTCCCTCCTTCCCTTCCGCGTACACCCGCGCATCCCTTCCACCCGCGGGTCCCTCCACACCACGGCCGGGGCACCCGGTGCTGAGGGGAAAGGGCGCCGGGTGAGGGGGCAGGCCCCGCCAGCCCCCGTGAGGGACAGGCCTCGGCCCCCGGCTGTGAGGAAGAGGGCGCGGGGCTCCTCTCCGGCCCCGCCGCGGCCGCCGAGCCCCGTACCTCCAGGGTGCGGATCTCCTGCTGGGTGAGGTCGTTGGACGCGGCGCACTTCGTGCGGAGCCCGCGCAGGTTGGAGAGCGAGATGTCGATGAGGTCCTGCAGCAGCCCGCACTGCTGCAGCGTGCTCCGCACCGCCGGCAAGCCCCGCGCCGCCGCGCCCGTCCGGGGCCCCGCACCGCCGCCGGCCGCCGCCTCGCCGCCGCTCCGCTCCTTCCTCTCCAGCATGCCGGCGGCTCGCAGGGCAGCCGCTCTATCAATTCCTCGGCATCAGGGAGGCCGGGGAGGAGAGGCGGCGGCGGCGGGGGGAGCAGCAGGGAGAGAGGGCGGGCAACCGGCGGTTGGCCCCGCCCAACCTCTCCTCCCCTCCCCGGGCAATTACCGCGCATTAACATGCACGACGGCGAGGCACCGCGGGAGCGGCCGGCCCGCGCAGGGGACAGCTGCTCCGCCCCGCCGCCTCAGCCTCGCCCTCCGCCCGCCTCAGCGCCCGCCTCAGCCTCGCCCTCCGCCCGCCTCAGCCCCTCAACGGTCACCTTAGCCTCGCCCTCCGCCCTCTTCAGCCTCTCAGCGGCCGCCTCAGTCCCTCAGCGCCCACCTCAGCCTCTCCCTCCGCCCACCTTAGCACCACCCTTTGCTCTCCTCATCGCCCGCCTCAGCCTCCAGGCGCCCGCCTCAGCGCCTCCCTCAGCCCGCCTCAGCCTCTCACCGCCCTCTCGGACTGCCTCAGCCCTCCGGCAGGTATGTTGGGACGTTTATCTCGCCCAAGAGGAACCCCTGGCACTGGCCCACTGAAGACAAAAGTGTGGGGGCAGTGTTGGGCCTGGCCAGCCCACCCGCAGGTGTGAGGGCTCGGCTGGTGGTTGCTGCTGTGGGCGACGGGTCCAACCGAGCCCCTCGCGCCTCAGGGCGCTGGGAGGAGAGCTGTGCACAGCACCGTGAGATGAGCCTGTCCGACATTAAATGCCACGAGGACCTGAAGGCCCGGAGGTTAAAAGTAACATCAAGATGGTGTTGCATGTTTTCAGTGGCATCCCACAGCAGCCCCTTGCGTGTTTCTGGATGGGGTGGTCTGCTCAGCCATGGCACAGCCGCCTGGGCTGGAGTCTGTGCTGTGGTGGGAGCAGTTGTGGAGGTCACTGGCGCTGGTGACGGCTGTGCCGTTGCGTTGGCCCAAACGCTATAGCTATAAACAAGTCATTACTAAGGCCATGGAGAGTTTTCCTAAAATAGCCTTTCCCAAACGTTCTATAAATCGATCGGGTACATGTTTTATTTGAAATAAACATTTACTTAGTAAAGAATCTAAGTGCAGGTCTAGTACAAGAAGTGGGCATTATTATAAACATCTTTTAGTGAATATAAACACTTGAGTGCAATAGCTGTGTGGGGTCATTCATATCACGAGTAGGAGTGAACTTTATTATGGCCTCATGGAACCACTGTGGTTTCAGCTTTCACAACAGAAATTCTAGAAAAACAGCACAGGTAACTGCACTCCGGGTGCGTTTGGTGGCGTGTCCTGACTCTGAGGGACTCGCACAGAACCGAGACGTCACTGTAGGAACTGCGCATCTCCCAATTATTAGAAGAATTAGGACTGACATGAGAGATCCAGAAAGGCAATTTGATTGCACCTTGCTGACAGAAGGAGGTGGCCTCCCAAGTTTGGATTAGATTGACAGCAGGTTTTAAAAGCTAAAATGACATCTGAGCCACATGTGGCAATACAGAAGAGAGCTTTATGCAAATTAAAGGGGGAAACAGTATGAATATGGGATATGAGGCAGCGGAGCAGGGCAAATCAGCTGACACTGAGCTGTGTTTCTCACGGTTAGATGGATACTGGTATCCACATTAGTTTGTGTGCATTTGCATCAAGTAGTGTGGCATATGCTGTTTAGTAATTTTCTTAAGAATGTGGGTCAGGTTAAGTATTTGATTTCATTGTCATTATTCACATGCTGCAAATTTCATACGGACTAAGGACTTTCCTGGATTAGGATTTAATTAGTTTGCCATCTGATCAGTCCTGTGGTTTTGGGAAAGTAACTTATTTTGCTTATTACCTCCGTATTTCTGACCTTGTGAAAAAGCCTTTATCCCTATTCTATTAGGAGCACTGGAAGTTTAGCATTGGAAATTTTAGTTTGTAGAGCTCTGACAGTCTGACACTTCAAATACAGGTGACGCTGGAACAGGGGAATGTTATTAACAGGGATATTATTCTTCTAGATATCCTCTGTATACCCACCCGAGAACATCCATGTGCTAATAGTCAAGAAGCCAAGTGTATTGCATAAGAAAGCAAACTAGGAAGATTGTGGGCTGTGCATCACAAGATCCTTGGCATTCTCTGCAAGTGTTTGTGTGCCGCGTTGGGAGTGCCGGCCTCATTAACCGGCTACCATAAGTGGGCAGCATTCCAGTCCCAGTGTACAAGACTGCCCTCCGGGCCTGCATGGAAGAATGTGCTGACTAAACACTCCATATGCGCTGTGCATTCGTGTCCCCGCTCAGCATTGCTTGCATCTGCGTGAGGCTGTCATGTTCGCAGGAGAAATGGGTAATCTCCGAGTGCTTTATGGAAGCAGATCACACGCAAGTGAGCTGCTCTCGTTCCAGCTGCTCTCACTCCAGGGCTGGAGGAGGAGGCAGAGCTGCACGCTCCGAACCACCAGGGAATGACTGTCTTGTGCCGAGGTGACCCCAGAGCTGTGTTGGCATAGGGCTGCAACCTTGGGTGTCCCGCAGATTGCAGCCTGCATCACCCAGGGTGACCACTGGAGAGATGTGATGCTGAGATACCAGGAGCAGACATTTGTGAACGCAGGGGTGGGGAGGGAATGTAATTTCTCTGATTTCATGGATGAGGCCAGCAGGATTTCACAGGGAGTGCATCCCTTTTTCCAGAGCCACAAAACAAGCCGTGACAGAGCATCCTCATACACTGTTCTTATCATGGGACACAGATTCTATTCAGCTGTCACACACATCTATGTTAGGGTCTTTACTTAATTCCTTAAGCACGCTGTGTTTCATCCGAGGTCTGTACTGAGTATGTGCAATGGAGAATGCAGCTCAGAATGGGGGAAAAAAAATTATTCCAGCTTCAGTAGCATTTGTGCCTAGTGAGCAGTATTTCCCAACATCTTGCATCTTGTACAGACAATTTAAAATTCTACCATGTTGATCCTTTGCTAATTACCACAATAAAGTCCTAATCCTGCAAATTGCCTCTAGGAAGTCCTGCCCTATAGACCATAGCAAGGGTCTTCAGCTCGGTAACATAAGCTCACCGGAGAAAAGCAAAGACCTTTTTCTTTTTTTTCCCCCCTAAAAAAGCAAGCCACAGCTGCATTTCACATGCTGCCTTTGTGAAAAGCTTCTATTACCTTTTTAGTTAGCTTGCCCCAATTTCATTCAGCTATCACAACACTGAATTTAGATGATGAGACTGAATTACTCTACTTGATGTGTTTAACACATAATAGAAACCTGTTTTAAGAAAATGCAGTGTTGGGATTTGAAGAGCTGAAATGTTAGGTGTTTCAGATAAAAGAGGCCTTTATTATCCATGATTTTCCCCTCAAAGGCTTCCTCCTACACAGACAGTAAGAGCGTTCCTTTCTCATTGCAGCGCAGCACAATAACACACAGTAGTTCTGGCCTGCTTGTCTGCTGGGAAGTTGAGAAACTTACGCCCTATTTTTAGACATGCTGCTAGATATTCTCTTGAGGATATATAGAGAAAGTGAAGATGGTGAGATGGTGGTCATGAGACAAATCCTCAACATTTTCCCCAGTTTAAATACCTTCATTGCCTACAGCTGAACCAAACTAGCTCATACTGGTTTAAGATTTGGCCTGCACCTTTAAGAAAATATTTAGCATCGGTCCACTTCTTCCACAGACCTTCTGCTCAGCTGCCCGTTTGGTGAGCCTCATGCACACATTACAGAAGAGGCCACCTTGGGCAGGCAAAACACCCACTCCTTGCACTCTGCTTATTTTTTCCTTCTTTTGTATCACTTGTCATCAGAGAATCCAGGAATTTAATAGGGTACTTCTGCTGGCTGAAATGACAAGGCCAAAAGCAAGGGATGGAACAGCAAATCCACAAGTACTTTGGCAGTAGTATGTACCAATGAGACACAGGTAGGTACAGCAAACTGAGCTGTATGCTGAGAATAAGGGAGGAAGAGATGTGAAAATTAAATGCTACTGTTAGTCTTAAAAATCATTTTCTCTTGCTCCACAAATGGAGGATGCAAGAAACCAGCTGTGTAGCTACACTCATTTTTTTCTGTAGACAGGTTAATGGAAAGGAACTTTGAAATGGGACTGAAAGGAGGCTCAATGGAGCGATGTGTTCATCTGAGAAGACCTCACCTTCTGGAGTCAGGTGAGTAAGCAATAATTGCAGCTCTTACAGCAACCAAAAATTTCCTAGCTTTAAGAAAGCTTCAATATACAAATTTTAATAGTTTATAAAATAAATAAAAACTTTAACATTTATTTTTAGAAAAATCTCACAGGTTTTGCAGGCTTGCTTTAGCATTAGCTGTGTTGCAATAATGCTGCCTTTACTCTGCTATTTATCACCAGTCTCTTCTGTTTAGATTATAAACTGTTTGGGACAGGAAGTGTCTTTTACTCTCTGCTCGCACGGCAACGCCTGGATCTCAGCTAGAAGCCTCTAAGCTCTGCTGTAATGTAAATACTAAATAATGATAGTCACAGAGGACTTAGCCCCCACCCCACTTGGAGACCTGCCAGCCTGCAGGATTTGTTCTAGCAGCAGACATGCCAACACTGAAAAGTGACAAATTTCATTGGCAAAAGATATTCATAGGTCTAACAAGGATAAGAAACACCCGCCTCTAGAAACAGAGGCTTATGTCTCTCTGAGGATAAACACACCCAAGATTGACTCATGCTGGCATAATCCCCTTGTGCAATTTGTATATTGGCATTAGATGTGTGTGAGGCGAAAAGACAAATATTTGGTTAACAAAACAACACAGGGATAATAAAAAAATAATTAGGCAGCTTTACCTCTCAAAACACTGCAGCAGGTGAGGTGCTGCTCTTCCCCTCAGACAGGCATACCCATCCCTGCAAGCAGAGCTTCCTCAGGTTTGTTTTCTCTGCAGAAAAATAACCCGTTTATTTGGTTAAATGTTATAAGAGTGAAAATAATAAATAAATAAAGCCCAGTAACCCACAGTCTGGTGAGGGAGGAGGTATATACTGTGATGGAAAAAGCAGGATCATATTCCACAAGAGAGAGCTTTGTCAAGTGTATTGCATAAGGAGATTACAGCCCTGAGTCTGAAACACAGCTGAAGGTTTTAGTTGTTTTTGCCGCTACCTCTGTCATTAGCACGTTACTGAACTGCATCACAACAGCCCCTCTTTCATCTGTGTGAAAAAAGGCTCCAGGTCCATCATTACATTTTTCAGGGCTGTTACCCCACAGGACTATTAGCTTCATTCCTCCAAGCCCATTCTTCTTGTCCTTTTAAATAAAGGGAAAGGAGTCGGACAGGTTAATCATCTGTCCACATTAAACCCTGTGCTCTTTGAGTCGTTTGATGTGACAGGCCTATAGAGAGGGCATGAGTCCAGATTCTGCTGTGCACGCCCTGT
Source organism: Limnodromus scolopaceus (assembly GCA_028565335.1). NCBI lineage: Eukaryota > Metazoa > Chordata > Aves > Charadriiformes > Scolopacidae > Limnodromus > Limnodromus scolopaceus. Next base: position 4,180,001 of record JAOXNO010000007.1, read on the forward strand.
GAAAGGCTTGTCCTGCACTCTGTGTTTTGGTGATGTGCTTCTGTTGATTAGCAAAATGAGAAAAAATTCCTTACACCCCTGTGTGCTGCACTTCTGTCAGCAAAACTCTGACTCAATGCCAGTTTTGCTGGCAAAAGGAAAAAAAAAACCCAAACTTTTTCTGATGCTGCCTCTTCTGTGTGGACAGAGATTTTACCACCAGTTCTTGTACTGTTCTGTGGGAGGCCTCACTTCCAGTTCTGCAACCCTTCTTCCACATCTGCATGTGCAACGCCTCAGAAGTGGGGTGGCCACATACATTTCTCAGGCAATTCGTTATGTCTCTCATCACACACCTAGCGAGAAGGCTGTCCTGGGATCAGCAGGGCCTGCTGCATGATCCACCTCCCTTTCCATGGGAGGAGCAGGACCACAGAGACCACTAGATCCAACATCCGTGTTCTTCCCAGGATTCATCTGCACATCTGATGTAGCCATGTGCAGGCTACATGTCCCTCCAGTGTGCATGGTGGGACCAAGGATATCTATTGCCGTCTTCCGCTCGTGAAACACCCGTGAGGTCTCTTTCCCCTGGGCGTTCTTGTGCACATGTCTTGTAGCTCTCAGTTATGTAGTCGTCTCTGGGGAGAGCCTGGACAGACTAACATCTCTGTTTTAGAAGAGCTGCAAGAACCCCGCAGCAGACAAAAATGGAAGGAGCTGGATTTCATGGCTTTCTAAAAGTTGAGACACTGTAAAACAGGCTGGGCCAAATTATAGCAGTGGAGAATCAGCCCAAATGCACCTGATTGGCGTTGCCTGTTGAGTTCCTTCCTAGGAGGTGGAATTCTGCAAACAACTGCTGTGGGTTCTGGTGTTCCTCCTGGCCTCACAACCTGCTGCTCTTCTGAGTCGGGCTCTTGGAGACCAGGTTTATGAAAAGTCTGCAGATAGTCTAAAGGAAACTTGCAACATTATTATGACTATTTAAAAAGTCAAACCTGTCCCCTGCAAAAAAAACCTGGCTCAGCTATAAGTCATTACAGTGCTGATAATAGAAAGGACGTTTTATTCACCTATCAATCATTCTAGCCCTTCATGAGTTGAGAATTAATCTGCAGAAGGAAAGGCAAACACAGATCTTTTGTTCCTTCCGATTCAAAGGCTTTTGAAATCAGTGTCTTCCCGGGCAGTGAGTTTTGGATTAGGTCCTCATTCCGCCTTCCTTTCCCCTGTCCCTACAGTACCATGAAAACTCAGGCTGTTTCTCTTTACTTCCTTCCTCTTCATAAAATGTCTAATAATCAGCCATCTGGTGTCCAAGATGCCTTGAGTATTAGGGCATTTCCTTTATCCAGGGGAGGCTTGTGAGAAGAAAGATTAATGTGTTCATGACCCATCCCTGCTGTGTGCTGATTAGGGTCTGGCATTTTTTTCTTTGTTCACAGTGATTACTGTAGTGCTAAGTTGTTTGGTAGAGAAACATATTTAAGGGGAGAACCTTAGTTTCTGATCTAGCAGATTTCATGACATTACTTAACTATTCTTAATTAGAGTGCTGTATCACAATATAGTACTTGTAATATATGTTAAAGACAGAGCAGGATTTTGAAGGGAAGAGGCAAAGGGCAATCGATAGAAAATACTGTATGTCCTGAAGAACTGCAGTCTGGATTCATTCTTGTTTTAATTCTGGCTCACAGTGGCACACTATTTTTCAGAACTTGCTAAAAAAATTAACCCCTTCCTCTTATTCTGTATGGCAGCCTAGTAGCCAGAGAACCAAGGCTGCAATATAAACTGTGTGCAGGGCTCTGCTGAAGTCAGAGACAGTCCCTGGGGAACGAGGGTTCTGTGTACTGTGCTGTATAGAACTGGGTCAGGTCTCAAGGTAGCCAAGGGATTGAGATTCAGGTTTAAGAGGAATATATTGAAGGGCACAGAGAAACTGTGACACAGCATCCGCTAGACCATTGCATTTTTTTAAAACAAAGCCTGGAGGGGGAAGGCAAGTCAGACTAAACTGAAAACAAAAGCAGCAGGAAGAATCTGCTATCTTAGCTCTTAAGTAGAAGGCAAAGAGAAGAACTACCCCTTTATTCTATGATGACTTGTAGGCCAAATTCTTGACATGAAGTAGGTTTGTGTCTTGATTTGTAAGCCTTTGGGAGTTGCAAATTTTGTGTTGCCTTGGCTGTGGTAGCATGAAGAGATGCCAATAAGGTAGTGTTCACATTCAACAAATAATATTCCCTTCCTGTTAGGGTGTGGACAGTCACTAGCTGTTTGTACCAGGAGTCTTCACTTGATGGTATGCTTATCAATAATAAACAATTTTGGTCGAGCAGGAGTTTGTCAGGTGAAAGAGAAATAAGAAGAGATGTCAGGGTGTTTCTGTGCACCTTAGTTCTCAGCAAACAAATATTTATAACTTTCTTTTTTTCTTTTGAAAGTCACCTTTAAGGGCACGTACTGATACTGGCCCTGACTCAGCCAAGATTTTTAAACACAAGTTGTTGTGCTAAAGTCAGGCCTGGAGATACACTTCTGTGGCTTGCTGAATCAGGGCACATACGTAACAAGGTGATTTAGATATCCAGCTATGAACTGATTCTTATTTCGCATTGGTCAAGCTTTTATTCTTGAGATGCATTCTCCAGCATTGGTGTGGTGTGGGCAACACCGCAGTCCCACTGCAATCTCAGTGCTGCAGCCCTGCCTGCCTGCCTGCTAGCAGGGAGGAGCCTCCCCTGCTGCTGAGGCTCGTACAGGTACCTGGGACCGATGGCATTGCTCTGGTTTTAGAAAAATTGCCCTAGACAGAAAGTGCTAGAAAGCACAACCTGTTTCACTACCCTATTTCCGTCAGTAGCTGCTAGCGTGGTAGGGCTCAGCTGCCCCAGTTCTGCACAAATGCACATTCTAATCTTGCTGATAGTGTCTGGAGAGAGAATGGTCATGGCCAGTTCTTGTCAGCGTTTGAATTCAGTCTCTTGGTTTTCTGCTAAACCCTTCTTCCTCGGCTTCCATCACAGTCGTCGACTTTCTCAATAACACCATCTCTGGAAATGGTTTGCACCGGAAGCGAGATAAGCTGAGCATGAATGCTAGCAGGAGTGGAGCCAAAGTTTTGAAAATTCTGGCTCTCACCCCACAGCACCAAATAGGAAGCCCTTTGCATTTATGGCAGACAAAAGTACAGGAAAGGACAAAGTAAACCCTTACCACTTTCCCTCATACTTGAGTTTAGTTTTTCCTGATCCAGCAGCTCACATGTTTCTTTACCTCTACTCTCACTGCAAAATCGAAGAATTCAGCCAGCTGAGCAATAGTCAGCTGGCCCTGGCTGCTGCCGGCTTCTGCGGTTCACGGGGTAAAAGTCCCCATTGTTTTCTGATGGGGAATATCGCCTGACGAGACCCGAGCACTTGATCACAATAAGGACAGAGGTCTCAGTGCAGGAAAGTGGTTTTATTTGGGACATCGCATAAGCTTAGAGTTAATTTTAAGTCCGTACTTAAGTGCTACAGCAGTCAATATGACAGAAACATTTAAATAGATGTTAAATTACTATCTGACTTTAATTGCTACTGTGTAGGCTTTCCCTAAGCGCACTTTCAGGTGCTGCCTTGGAAAGGAACACAAACCAGCACAGGAGTAAGTATTTTGCTAAATCAGAGCTTGTTGTAGTACGTTTTCTCACTCTGGATTGTCTCGTGCTGTTCATGGAAGAAAGGTGGAAGAAACCCAGCTTTTGCTGTTGGAATGAACCCTGTGCACTCTAAACTGTAAGTTATTTTAATTAGAAGAAAACAGTGAATTATAAAAGCTAATACAGAAAACTTCCTACTTCCACAGGGCACTGATCTTTTCAGTGTGCCTGTGCAATTCACAGTCCAATTCAAACCAGGGGAGAAGCTCCCCTTGACTTCACTTAGCTCACGGCCAGGTCCTGAGCAGAAGCCACAAGGCTAAATGACCTGCTTATCACTAAATAGCAGATGATTCACAGCTTCTGACTGATAAGTCAAGAATTCTAACTGCAGGTCCTGAAGTTGATGCCACTCTATTTTATGAGCATACTGACAGGGGAGAGGCAAATCTCTCTGAAGGCAAAAATTTGTAAAAAACACTTAGAAAATAATTATCTTAATAAAATAAAGCTTTACCATGTCTCCCACATGGTATGTCCTACAGGAGCTTGGACACTCCTCTGAAGGAAAAGAGAGAGAGAACTTTTAGTCTTAGCTTGATCCTCATGAAGAGGCAGTTGGACAGTTGGATCTGTCCATACTTGGGGCTGACAACCAGTTTACACAGACCTTTGCCTCGCTGGAATGCTCTCTCGTCATACGCACCGACAATAACCCCCCAGTGTCAGGAAGCAATACTAACACATCCTCTTTGCAAAGCTATCTGAAAAAACAGGGAGGAATTTGTTTCTGACTGGAGTGACACCAGTCTTACAACAGCCATCTGCATGCCTCTCCTGCTTCCTTCCTTGTTTTCACTCTCAATTCTTTTTATAGCCAATATATTTCCTAACGCTCCACACGAGGTTCTGAGTTGCCAGGTTTTGCACTTTCTGGTCACTTGCATTAGACTAATACAACATTTTTGCATTAGCCCTCCTCCTGTATAATTTACCAATACAACTGGAATAACCAAAAGCAGGACTAAGCCATGAGAGAGAAGTGGCAGGTCAGAGATCTGGACTGAGGAAACCAGGGGATGGTGTCTCTCACATCTTAGGTGCTCAGGTTTCCACCATTTGATTCAGTTTTCTGCTTGTTCTTTCCTCAAATCAATCCCCCTCTCCCCTATGAATAAAATCATGGTTACAGGGAAAGGAGATAGATGCTGGCACAAAGCAGCATGTTGTGTTTCTTTCCCATGGGAAAGTCCTGTTCAATAAAAATTCAAAACCAACAGATTCGTCTTGGTAAATCTGTCTCCTCTTCAAGCCAGAGTATGTTTTTATGGCCTCAAGAACTAAGGGAAATATTCTGAAACTTTATTTAGGTGGTGCAAGGAAAGAGCCCATAACTGGAGCTTGTGGTTTATTGGGAGTACGTGTTTCCACTACTTTGGCTTCCAGTCAGTATAATCACAATTTCAGAAACCATTTCAAGGAAGGGAATGATGACCCTGTGGTTGAGACATGGAGACTGGACCAGTCTGATTCAGTTCCTGGCTCTTTCAGAAAGTATAGCCATGGGCAAATCATCTAATCTGTCTGCCTCCCTATGAAGTAGAGATGATAATGTTTCCTCTGTCTGATATGTCTATTTAAACCATATAGAGCACTTAGGATTGGAAGTTACAAGGATGAAAAGGGTAGATGTGATCCGCATCTCTGCTTCCCAGAATCCTTTTCAAAAGGTCGGATTCTGCTCATTACAATGGGCATAATAAAAAATAATTCAGTTGATTTACTGGAGTTACTCCGCATGTTCCTTGACCTAAATGAAGCCAGATATAATAATACTTATAATACTAGATCTAAGCGCTTCATGTAGTTTTTTTTCTTTGACAGGCTTGCGGTCAGAGATATTTGAAACAAAACGTCTCCAGCTCCCATCCATCCACGAACCTCTTCTCGGTTTCAGCCTCTTAGCTCTGTAGTTCTGCACCATCTCAGAGATTTGCAAACTCCTGCAAATTCCAAAGCCTTGTTCTGTGGTATTGCCTATCTTTCACCAAAAAATGAAACAAAAAGTCCCCCTCAAACCACAAACACTGTAGTTTACCCAAAACTATTCACATTTGAAATAGGAAATCTGAAATATCAAAACCAAAGCATTCAAGTTTTTCCATGAGGGGTAAGCAGGACTTGCTAATAATTTTATGTAGGTGTTCAAGCTATGAAAGAACCCATATGGTCCCTTTCAGTTCTGTATTTCTGTTAAAAAGTGATATGTCTGTAGCATTTCAGCAGTTGTTGGCTGTCCTAGATGTCTTCAAAATAGCATGTGCTGTTCCCCTGTGCCGTGAGGCTGGGAGTTTCAGCCCAGCCAATGCTCCCTGACCCCTCCAGACCCTTCAACCTGGGGAAGTTTCACAGTCAGAAAGGTTGTTACAGAAATTTGCCCAGCTCTGCATATCAGCCTTGGCCTATCTGGAAAACAGCAGAACCGGAGCTGCCAATGTCTTTCTGCTCACATCTTTCCCTCTCTCACAAGCCCCGGAGCCACAGGATGGCTGAGTTGTTCAGAATATCATAGCAGAGTTTTGCCGACAGCTCTCTGAGCAGATACAGCCATCTGCAAAGAATTCACATTTCAAGATGTGCTGGTTCCAATGTGTCTGAAAATCACAGCTAGTCAGCAGGAATGGATGCAGTCTGCATTGCTAAACGCTTGGGTGCACTCATATAATTGCATAATTCAATGCTGTGAACTCCCTCTCCTCAGACAATGTGTTTTAGATATTGACTGCACAGAAGGTCAGCTTGTGCTAGAAAAACAAGCCGGCTGCTTTGCTTAGTGCAGCAGCATAGGGAATGGGCTATGACAGGAGACATTTGGCCTTGTTAATTGTTGTTACTGTGATGTGGTCACAGCATTTCAACCTAGCTTTTAGCAGTCCAGACTTAATGTGCTTTTTTTTTTTTTCATACAGTGATGTGTAGAGGGACTAATGAAGATTGGCTTCTGATTACATTAGTCATTACAGAGACAGTTCTCAGTCCAAACCGCTGAGTAAGTGCATGAGACATAGGGGTAAGAGGTGCACTGTGTGCGGAACACAGTGCAGAGCTTCTGTTCCACATGGCATGCTCCCTCTCCTTATGAAAATACCAAGTAGATCAAGGCATAAATTGATTTCAAGCAAATTTCATAGAAGGGTGGAGATATTAGAGATAATTAAATCCCTACCTGTTTGGGGAAGATAATCTTATGATGAAAGCGTCAAGCTGTAGCATGAACTCACTTGATTACACACCAAAGAAAAGTTCTCATCAATGTCCTACAATAGGTTTGGAGCATGCAGTTAACCACAAAATCCAAATTGCTTTTTGCTCACAGAATTACTTGACACATCTGAAAGGTTATGCACAGGCAGCCCAACTAATCGGAGTGGGCCACATGATCATTCAGAGGTAAACTGGAAATGAATCGCTGTCCCTTCTTCTGCTTGGTCCTTGAACCAAGTTATCCCGGCTCTCGCTGTCAGCACAAGCCAACACCCCCAAACAGAGCAGCTTTGCTCCCAGAGCAGCAGTCGGGAATTACAGAAGGGGAGAAAAAGTAAAGTCACGTGTTACAGGTCTTTATGGATGCAGTTAGAATGACACAGCCTTCCCTCACTGGGAACACAAGAGAAGCAGAACAAAAGTGCTTAATTAAGGGCATAATTTATTTTTCTCTTCTTCAGGGCCTATCGCTATTCTGTGAGCCAGATGAAGCAACACATTAGAAAGGCACATAAACCCAGCTGCCAGGGAAACCTGCATTTTGTTCTTGTTTTGTTGCTTCCTTTAATACTACATAGGGCATTCCTGCTGAGAGCAGACTGGTAGAAGCTTGTGAATAATGGAAAGGCATAACACTGAGCAAAGTCATTGCAATGCGCATCTGCTGCACAGGGTATTTTTATTTAACCCCTTCTTTTTAGTAGGTGCTTCAAAGGTATATACATTGAGGCAATTACATGCAGAGAAATCAGAAAGATGTCACAAGAAGAAGTAATAAGAATACCGGGAGATGCAGAAATAGTAACTACCTGCTGGGTTCCCCCCCACCTCCTCCCAGAGTATCTATTTTCTAGGATGAAGCCACAGTTATAAACATGTTAAAACAGCCTGTATTTTTTTTTTCCTTTAGAGAGATGAAAAATGCTAACTTGACTGTTCTCAGGGAACACTGCCTGAGCGGTCCATGACCTCAACCTCCTCTACCACCACCCTTCTAGAAGATACATTTGCTTTACAGACTTGTCAGGAAACACAGATGCTCTGATGAATTAAGTTAAAATATTACAGGCAACAGAAATACGCAATTATTCACAGTTTTTCCTTGATGGCAGGTGTGGTGGTGGGGATGAAGCAGTATGGAAAAGCAGACTGAAAAATAGGAGAGCATGGATCCCAGTGCACTTAGCATATGTGGGGGAAAGAAAAAAAGCTCAGCAAATGATGAGAATTACAAATCCAGATGCTTACAAACCAGCTGTAATTGATTATCTTCAATGCTCAATTAAACTGTGGGAATCAGGAGGGATGCTGGGAGAGTTTGTAGTTGGAGGTCAGTCTGATTTATCCTGGTGCTCACCCTCAGTGCTACTGAGCTGCAGGGCAGGTTCAGTGGGTGTTGCAGTTACCTGTAGGCAGGGGTGTACCCCTCATAGCCAAGTGCAGTTCAAGTACTAGGACTGGCTCTTCCAGCATGTTTTAAGGAGGCAAAATCTGTAATGTAGCAAGGTGAAGAAAAGAGAGAACCCTTTCAAGAGAGGCCGTGATGACAAAGGCTGGTTTGGAGGCAGCGTGCTCTGGAGATTGCAGCCTGGCATGAGAGGAGGAATGCAGTCCTGCTTTGCCAGCTGGTTGTGTGTGATCTGTAGCTTTGGGCATATCTCACAGGTAATCTTGTGATCTCCTTGTAAACTGGGGCTGATAAAACTTACCCAACTATCTCTTTCACAAGGTTTTTGAAAAGGCTGATTATTTAATTAGGTGTAATTTATCATGATGACTCCTATTTAGAGGACTTTTCAGAGGCCCTAATAGGCTGAGCCCTAAACTGACTTCAGAGACAAGTGCTGTTCAAAGCCGTGCAGGACGGGAAGGGAAAGCCAGTCATCTGTCTCGAGCTGTGGGTTATTGGCAGAGCTGGAAGTGGTTTGCAACTGTTCTGTCTGGCAGCCTGGGAAATATTCCATAAGCGTGGGGGAATATAAGGAATTGGTGATCCTCAAAATTAGGAAATAGACTGGCTCATCCCCAGGTGACTGTGGGCACTCCCTGCTGATTATTACCTGGGATGTGATAGCAAAGAGCAGGAATGTCGTCGGGGTACGGCGGGAGAAGGCTCTGACCAGGGCTGTCTGGGAGATGTGCGCTGGACGGTCAGAACCCTTCTGTTCCTAAGTGCTATGAAAACCAGTGCAGCGTGCTACAGCTCCAACACAAGCTTTACATGCACATACAATTGCTTTTAGGTCAGCTCTTTATACCAGTTTTGTGACTTTCAAATTATTTGGCAAAGGGGGAAAAAACCCAAGTGACTGGACACGCATCAAATCCATCTGACCTGGGCTGTGGGATAGGTGGTTCACTTGAGAAGTTCTAAGCTCTAGAAGTACTGGCCATTGGACATGGCTAGCGTTAACCGAGTCAGCCATGGCAGGGCAGGTAAATAAATATCACCCTGTGTTTTGAGACCAGCGATGTGAGGAGGTGAAGTGACCTCCACACAGCTGAATCATAGGAATCAGAATCTGCTGCATGAATCCTGGATTTCTGGTTAAAACTTTCTCTCCAGCTTCCAGTACTGTTCCATTTTTATAACTGAAATGGAATACCTTTTATCTTTGCCAAATCCTAGACTCCCGATTTATTTTCTTCAGCGCGTAGAAGGGGAAGGACTCGCTTTCCCTGTATCTTGCTGTGAGCTCGCAGAATCAGTGTTTTCCAGGGCTGATACAGAGCTGGATCCGTTTTCATCACGTAAGGAACCTGGTTCCCAGATTCTGTCACAGACACCTCTAGCAGAGAAGGCTTAGCCATGTAGGAATCTGCCCAGCCCTCAACCCTCTGCCAGAGCGCTGGAGCTGGGCTGGATCCTTGCAGCAGGGGATGTGCCAGCTCACACGTGGAGGTGAAACTGGCAAATTCAGGCTGGGAGTCTCAAGGGCAGGAGAGACTCCACATCCGCTTGTGGAAGCAGTTGTGATCACTGCACTTATCCACACGCAGAGCAACCTCAGAGAACTTTCATGTAAAGCCACTGGCAAAAAGAAGAGAAAAGCCTCTAGGGGACAGTCATCTTATCTGCAGTTTGCACTCAAATAGCCCAAAATGGCTACTTATCTGTAGCAACAATGGAGCTCCTACTGATTTAAAAGTGGAAAAACCCACCCAACCCCCGAAGAGCTTATCAAGTTACTTAAATACTCTGCAGTGGTGTCACAAAGGGAGTACCTGATGAGGTCACAGGGAAAATGCGGTTCTTTTTCTGTTGCTGGAAATGAAGGATCTTGTCTGCTAAACTGAGATGAAAATATGAAATATTGACATGCTTGGGATGTTCAGAGCTGAGCCCTTACCTGTCTCCCACTTGGAATTTGCAGTAAATTTCCACATAAAACAGGGCTATTTAAAGATGCTGGGATAAAAATGTATAAACGCTTGTGTTCTGCTAGAAGAGCTGCAGAACAGATGCTAGCTATCTATGGAGGCTGCTAAACACGAAGCGTTGATGTTGTGGATGAGAGCAGTGTGTATTTCCTCTTCCCTATGGATCCAGTGTCTCCTGAAGTCTTGAAAAGGCTCCCAGTTGACTCGTCGCTAAACTATTGCTCTTTCCCCCCTACCCAGACTTGGTTCTTTAACCCATTCTCCCTGTATGGCATGAAGATCATCCTCCAGCAAGGCAGGGAGAGACACAGACTCACTGAATTTATCAGAAGCTAAAGAATATGATCACTCCTCAGACCCTCAGGTGTTCTATAGGGTTGGTTTCCCTCACACCAACCTCTTAGTTCCCTGCTGGAGAGACCACTGGTCACCTAGGAGGGAAGCAAGTCAGCTGTGATTAATTGTCAGAAAAGTGGTTGTTATGTGTCCGGAGAAAGTTGTTCTTTGGGTGGATTATTTTCTTCCTGGTGCCCAGGGAAGGAGAACAGTCAGGACAGTGTCCCACTTTCACTGGGACTGTGGGACGTACCCAGAAAAGCTGTGAGCACGAGCCCCCAAACCCCTTTTACATCTCTGTGGGCTTTAGGAGGCCACGAAGATGATCAGGGGGATGGAGCACCTCCCCTATGAGGACAGGCTGAGAGAGCTGGGGTTGTTCAGCCTGGAGAAGAGAAGGCTCCGGGG
>JAOXNO010000007.1:4191120-4233789 GCA_028565335.1 Limnodromus scolopaceus
CAGGTTGCCCAGAGAAGCTGTGGCTGCCCCATCCCTGGAGGGGTTCAAGGCCAGGCTGGATGGGGCTTTGAGCGACCTGCTCTGGTGGGAGGTGTCCCTGCCCAGGGCAGGGGGTTGGAACTGGATGATCTTTAAGGTCCCTTCCAACTCAAACCATTCTACGATTCTATGATTTTGTTCCTTGCTCTGGCGAACGCAGGGGCAGAAGTGTGTCCACGCTGGGTGGGTTACGTGTACCCCAGTGCCAGGGTGGGGGTGGCGGTGACAGCCCATGCTGCAGGCTCATCTCCGCACACCCGGACTCTGCCTCCCCAGGCACGAAGGACAGAGCTTGCCCGCGGTGGCTGAGGCTTTTAGTGACATCCCCTGTGCCTTGAGGTGACACAACAGCGAGAGAACAGCCACCCAGTAACAATTACGCAATTCTGCATTTTCTCCCAGTCCGGGAAATTACTTAAGTCAGAAAAGGAGCCGTTTGGGCCAATGTGTTTATTGCTGCTGCTTTTGGCGTGAGGCCAGTGCCCAGATGACCCAGGTCCCTCGGGGCTGTAAATCCCCTTCCCTCCGCCCTGGCACCGTGGGGTGGCCCCTGCTCCCGCGGGCTCCCAGCGCCAGATGGTCCCCAGCAGCGGCAGAGTGTCACAGGGGGACCGGGGGGTACCCCGTAACGCCCCAGGGATGGACCTGGAGCCGGGGCCGCAGGGGTGGGCTTCGGCTCCGGCCCCGCACTCGCCGCCTCCCTCGCCCCCGGCAGAGACAAGCGTTTGCCCCGGCTCTTCCCGATGCTCTGGTGCCCTCTGCAGCCCGGCGGGGGGGGTGCCCGGCCCGGGATGGGGGTGTCCGGTACGGCGGGGCTGCGGCTTCCCCGCCTCCCCCCGCAGGTGTGCGGGCAGCGCGGCGGGTTGGGGCCGCCCCGCCGACAATGGCAGGAAGTGAAAAGATGGAATCCTGCCGGAGGGAGCTGCTCTCCTTCGAGTCACCCAACGCGCGGGGGCTCGGGGGGCAACGCCGCCCAGAGGGGGAGTCGCAGCCACCGAGAGTTTCCGTCCATGTGTGTACACACGGGGTAGAGGGCGAGGGTGGGTGTGTTTCTTTCTCCCCCTTGGATTCTGTGTTTTCTTTACCCCCATCGATGAATTCTGTAAAATACAACCTAGAGATCCCCCTCTAGGGGGGACTGAGCCACGTGCAGGACAGATAAAGGACCTGCTGTCTTTAAACCTACATGACTGAAGAGCAGCCCTCTTGCAACCTCTGCAATAGCAGCAGCAGAAGTTAGACCTCTCTTGCCCCTTGTGTCCAAGTACTGTTTCCTGCACAAGGAATACTTACAGTGGGGGAAAATGTGAGCTGCTCTCCCTGCATCCCCCCACTCTACTTACACAAGCCTCTTGCATCTCCTGTTGCCCTGTTATTTATGAACCTAAATATTCTTTTCTTCATCACACCATGTATTTGTTAATGTTTTGGCCCCAGGACCTCAGTCAGGGGCTGTCTCCCTACTGTTTGAGTCAGTAGGGAATATAGTTAGGGACAGATGTAGAACACGAAAATGGTTCTTGCCCCAAAACATTTACACTCTGTGTGTTTATTTATAAAACAGTAGATGTATGTATACTTGTGTGTATATATATACATATGTAACAACCTCAGGAGCAAGAGAATCCAGACTGCTTAAGAAGATGGAGTAAATCAGCAGCAGTCTTAACAGACTCACTGCATATATAATTTTCAAACCTACTTTCTTCTCAGCGCTGTTTGTGAGAACAAACAGTTGCTGCTGCTGTGGGCATGATGAAGTAAGATACATTCCAGGTGATTCGGATGAGTCCTGCTGACGGGAATGGTACCTGCCCCTTCACCTGCCCATTGCACCCCTACTGATAGCTGAACTATGGAGGTGACTGTTAGGGGTGGCCTCAAACCATCTCCACAAACAATCTCTAAGAGTTACTCACTCTCATGTCCTGATGAAATATTTTTTCAGGTGGCTGTTTCAGTGGTTTGAGTCTTATCACTGGAGCCCCATGCTGTAATGTATTCTCTGCTGGAGAACTTTGGTTTCAGATCTTTCCCTTCTTTGTTTCCTGTTGTTGAAGTTGTTATTTTTTTAAGCATAGCTATTCTAAAATAATTGCTAATGTCCTGCATAAGCAACATCCCACTTTCCTCAAAGGTGCAGTTGCCAATAGAAGTTGACTTTGAAGTTCTTGGCACAGCTTTGCCTTCAGCCCCTGATGCATAGGTCTTAGCATCTCTGGTCAGGAAAAGGAGCTCCTGGCGGTGGCTATTGCTGGAGCCCAGGTGTTGTGTGAGCTCGGGGGAAGAGGATGTTGGATCCCTTGGGCCCAGCTTGGAGCTTTGAAGTCATTTCAGGCTGGTGGCCAGCAGTAAGCTCACTCACGACTCAGAGGGCTGATGAGAAGTCTATTTCTAGCAGGGAGATGTGTCGTTCAGCAACCACAATGGACATTAGTCTTGCGGACAGAACCCCTAGGCACTTTTGGTATCCCTCTTTTCTTGGGGAGGGGGTTAGGGATCTGTGTCACCCCATGGGATCCTGTACTGTAACACCCTCTGTGTCCAAGGTGGGGAATCATCAGGTAAAGAGTGAGCTCTGAATGGTGTCTCTGCTGAGCATCAGTCTAAGCAGAACATTCCTGCTTGTGTCAGAAGCATGGAGACAATTAAAATAGCTCCAGCTGCTAGTGTTGATTTCATAGGAGGTAAAAATAAAAAGGAAAAAACAAACAGGACACAGGAAAAGCGCTTTATGATAATAAAGCATCCTAACAGAGACTCTAAAATCAGAGGTGTTTATGTATGTGTGTTGAGGCAATTTCAAAAAGAGTTTTGTGGAAGTCACTGGCTCAGTGTCACTCTGGATTTGGCCTTGTGTACACATTGAGCATTGCCTTACAATTTCTCTGAACACAGATAAGATCTAATCTTTTGCCACGACACTGAAAGTTGGCCACTGTGACCAGAAACACTGCTGAATCCAAACAGCAGCAAGGAAAGTAATGATGCCAACTTTACTGGGTTGGATTTTCCTGTGTGCTCAGCTGACCTTTCAGCACCCAACAAAAAGACAGATTTTCTGTAGGGCTCAGCATGTGGGGCTGCATCTCTGCCCCTGAGCTCCGTGGCCGAGCAGGCATTGAGTTGGGACTGTTGGAATCCCGGGGGGCTGTGGAGCGCATCTTTTCAGCTGGACCAAGGTCACTGGTCAGTTAAAAGCAAAATAGCACTTGGCAAGCTCCTTGCTGGGAGGGGAACCCAGCAGGCAACAAGAGGCCAGGTATTTAATGGCAAACTAAAACTTCAGGGCAGTTTTGCAGTCCAAGAACACTGACCCTGCTTAGCCACGAGGAGATTTTGTGCCCTGTAATCCCACATCGATTTGGATTACTTTTTTATTTAAAGAAACTGACCTTCAGCAGCCGCACTAGGTCTCTCTGGCCCAGCAAGTGAGTGCTGAACCTAAGTTAACAAAAGTTATAACTCCAAAAAAATGGCAGTGACAGGTATTGGGCCTCAATTAAAAAGCCAGGGAAAACCGGAGAGCATTATCTTACATAGATTTTTAAATTTTACAAGTAGATTAAGTAGTTTAACAAGTCTAATCCATTCTGTTTCTCAATTAATGAATTAAGGGATACTGAATAATCAGCACATTTGCTAAGAAATAAGGCACTGTTAAAATTCTGGTTTCTCATTACTAGCAGCCAGCCCTGTTTCTTTTGTGTTTAAAGAAAGACTACACACCTCCGTAATGCGAGTATTAACCAAAGACAGAGGAAATCCGTGTTTACGTCTCTGATGTGACACAGACCTCAGGTGTGTCTTTGGGTAAGTTTCCCAGCTTCTCCGTGTTTCAAACATGCTCCAGAACTTCTCTGCCTCCCAGAGGTATCATGATGTAGAAGCGGGTGATGCTTAGACGCGTTATTGATGGGGCCATGGCAGTCATGCCCCATGCAGAAGTACAGAAAAGGTAAGAATATCAAAAGCCCGGTAGGTGTTGAGCACCGTTGGCCCTGACTCACAGTGCATGTCATGCAAGTCGCCCAAGGTCCCCTCCCTCTGTAAATACCACTCTTGTGCATTTTCCTAAACATTTTCCCATGCCCTTGCTAATTTTAGCCTCTATACTCTGCTGCAAAGGTCTCTCTGGCAAGCTCAGGTATTTCATGTGAGTGTATGAACTCAGACAACGCTCATTCAACTGTCCTTAGAACAGAAACGAGTCCTAAAGACCCGCTGCCAAACTGCCAGTTGAGGGTTCTCCCTAAGAATAGTCCTTGGAGTGCGTGTGGGCTGGGGACATGATTTCATACCTGCTATTCCTGGAACTTCTTTCCTGGCCATGAGTGCCACCTGGTTATAACCCTTCCTAAAGGCGCTTCCTTAAGGAGTCTCTAAAAGATAAATGATGGGTGTGATGTTGCTCTGTCGACAAGGAAGAGGTTCTTTGCCCCCATGTGTGAGTGTGATGGCCATGAGCAAAGCCCAGCATTGTCGCTGGAGAAGGAACTGCTAACTTTATAGCAGGGAACGATGTTATTTGCAAGAGGTCGTTGGGGATGGTGAGCAAAACAGAACATTAAGATGTTAAAGTTGCAACAAAACCTCAATTCTTTAACCAAATGTCATCTGTATGTGACAGAGGAACAAAGTCATTCTGAAGCTGGAAGCCTATAAAGTGGTGACTGATGGCTTCATTGTGTTTGGGACAATTTCAGAGAGCAATTCCTCAATACTTGCTGGAAGAGGAGTTTTTCCACTCTTCCTTAGGCCAGGAGCCAGACTGGTCTTTCCCAGAAGTGATGAAAATAAGCAGTTTTAGCTGGAACTCGCCTGACACTTTCCAGCAAAAGGACTCTTCCAGTACAGCCCCACCAAACAAAAGCAGCATTGTTCACAGGGCCGTAAAAAGTCCTGCTTGCAGATGTCGAGTGAGTGACTTTAAAAGAAGAAACCAAGTTTTGATAGATGCCAGTCTCTAGTCACCATCAGGCTGCCGTCACGCTCTGGTGATTCATACACAAAGTGTATCAAGAAAGGCCTAGAAAGCGGTGCAGAATGTGTGATTTCCTTCCTTTTCCTCTCCCAGGGCAGCAGTTCACATGTGGCCCAGCTGACCTTTGGTCTCAGAAGGGGTAAGAGGCTAAAGAGCTGACAGAGGTGTGTGTTCAGGAAAAGAAAGCATTGAAGTCTTGTATTTATTTGGTTTTCTGGGGCTGCTTGTGTTTCAGGCATTGGTTCTTTCCAAATTAAAGCAGGGGAAACCAAAGAAGTCACTTCTATACGCAGTGCTGTTGCTTGCAGTACACACAAGCAGCTCACAGCTTACAGGAAGCAGGGCACTAATGGGACAGAAAATCCCACGCAGCTCATTCTGTCTCTGAAGCCGACAAATCCTGTCTGCAGCAGGATGCCAATGGCTGTTCCAGTGCAGAGTGGAGCTGCTGCAGGAGTCTTTCCTCCAAACCCAGGCCAAACTGCAAATCCCCGTGCAAACACACCCTTGGGGGTTTATTACCTGCTAAAGAGCTACTTTCTCTGCTCTGACCCGAGAGTCTCTACCTTTGGGCATAAACATGGGAGGTGACAGTGACTGTCAGGGCCTTCTCCCAGAGGAGCCGGCGAAGGTGAGCAAGCGTCCTTGCTTGGGGAACAGATCTGCAGCCGACTTCCCCGTCCCCATCCAGAACTGCATGGCCTCAAATTGTAGTTAAAATACAGGGAACCACAAGGTCCTGCAACAGCATTGCTGTTAACAGCCCTGGAGTTACTGAAATGCCACTGGGGTGGGAGTTGGATGTTCCCTCTCGTGCTCCCCCCGTAGGTCTCCCTTCCCCACATGTCCTCAGGCTGCTGGGGAAACTGAATTTTTTCCCATTCAGCTGGTCTGTGTGAGAATGCCTTTGCTGTCAGGACAGCCTCCCAGTACCTGTGGAAAAAGGCCAGTATTACAACCAGTGCAACTACTGAAAAGGTAAGTTTTACTCCAGTAAGTAAATAAAGCTTGTAGGAGTCAGGATACAGCTCTGGGATCTGGTCCCACCAGATGGAGAATAGCAGACATTTGCTAGCTCCAGGATGCTGTATTTTTGGCCACATTTCTCTTGTTTGCAAGCGATTTCTGCAGTTATAGAGCAGGTGGCACCTTCAAGCTTGACAATACAGAGTTCACCTTCTTTTTCAGAACTGTGAGCCAAGGGGGTGTTCCTGGAAGGCAGCAGCTCCCTCTGTTTCCATGGAAGAGGCTGTTTCCACTTCACCCCAGGTGAGCAGTAGCGTGTGTCACCCAGCAGAGAGCACTGCAGACCAGAAAGGATTCTGCTCAGGGGGAAAATGAGTTCCCACAAATTGATCAGAACAATTTTTAGCTCCATGTATTTTTTTTTTTTTAAAGGGGGGTTCTGCTTCATTTTCCATGCCTTTCCCCACCCAGCCCCCGCCCCGGGTAAATGAATACAGCAACAAGTCAAACTAATCCCAGCTTCTCAGGAGAAGCTGAGCAGACTTCTGCCGAGGTCACATGTGAAAGTGAAAACTCACCAGGATACTCAGTGGGTCAGAGCTGGGTATAGGGCTGCCAGCCCCACTCCTCTGAAGTGTGAGGGTCGGTATAAAATGCTGAGCCTATCTTTATAGAGTATGTAGCCTTAAAAATAACATGATCCAGGTACCTTGGTACCTCTTGATTTAGGTACAGAAATAATCAGAGAACATGTTCTCAGACATTTCTCTAGAAATATAACAACATTTTCTCCTCTTGCTTTAAGACGAGATTCAGCTCAGATCTGGAGCTGAATTTTGCTCTGGGAATTGAACTTTTAAAAGCATCAATACTTGATGTAAAATCCCAAGACCGGTGTTTTGGAGGAGCAGAGAAAATCAAGCCAGCAGCAAAGCTGCATCTGTGGCGAATGAAGTGAAATCTGTGGAGCGGTCCCTGGAGATCGACTCTAAAGAACTGTATTTACATTGGGTGTTTGTTCTGAGGTGCCAGACAGGCATGTGCCAAAGGGGCTGCCTTACCACCTCGGGGAGGAAAATCCAATTCTGAGGTTGGCCATGGTTTTCCTTGGCCTCCTTTTCTGTGCCTTGTTTATTTACCTACAAGAGAGGGATTACATTTTCTGTTCACAGCTTTGTCTCTTGTCTGTTTAACTTAGGAGATTTTTGGCCTAGAGAGACTTGTTTATTAAGGGCTTGGATGCTACTATTGCGCAAATGAAGGTAATTCAAACATTTACAGTTTTCCATAAACATTCTGAAGTTTCTCCATGTATTGCTACTGACTTACAATTTGATTAAAGTATGATTTGAGATAATTGGTTACTTGAAATACTGGTTTAATTCTGAATAATAAGGAGTTAATAACGTCTGGTGTTGAAGCCAAGAACTACTACAGATTCAAGAACAAAACTAAACTAAAAAACCCCTCAACACCATGTTTCTTATGAATGACTGGACAGAACTGATACTAAAAAGAGGAAACCATTCTCTCCACATCACATTGCACAAAACACCCTCCCAGCTGAATATAGGGGTTCCTGTTGGGGGGAATCTGGGGTCTGGTTCCAGCTGAGCTCCACAGGAAAAGGCTAATTTTAGAAGTTCTACATCCACACAGATGGACATCTTGAATTCATTTCTTTTGGAGTCTGTTGCCAAAAGAGCTCATGATCTGGCCTGCGTACCGTTCTGCAGACAGTAGCAGTTTTGTTTAAGCCAAGCCCTCCAGGTCTGATTATGCAGATTAGCTGCAGAGAGGCCCTTCCTCGCCAATTAGGAGGCTGGCTGTGCGATGAGTGCTCCGCTGCAGCAGTGAGTACTGAGCCAGGGCAGGTCGTTTGCTGGCATTTAGTGGCTCACACCTTTATCACAAGAGGGTCACATCCGAAGATGCAACGCTTGCCTTGGCTGAATGCCATCCTGGCAGCTCCTCACCAAACACCAACCTGTCAGCAGGTCAGTCCACTTCCAGCTGCTCTAATGGCTCAGCAGCCAGTGCGCACAGTAAATACACCTTGGGAAGCCGAGAGGTCTTTGAACCTTCCCCTGGGACACCACAGTAAACGCCCACACAGTGGCCACCTCTCCAGAAACAAGATTATTGTGCCAATTATACAAGTACCAATTACACAAGTACCAAGCTTTTCCCAGGCTTGGGAAATACACCCTGGTGGCCAGCTGGTCACCTGTGATAGCACTGAGATCAGAGAAATGGCATTACCAAATTGCAGGCCAGATGTAGTGCTGATTTATAGCAACAACAGGAAAAATGTGCCACCCACCTAATTCTTGTTTGTTCTCCTGAGCATGCTAATTGTAGCTGCTTCACTTATTAATGGGACTGAATGAATGGCACCTTTGGAATCAGTGTGAAAATCACTTGGCACCTTTGAAACCTCCCTTTGATGCCAGGTGGCCAACAGCCCTTCTAGGATGTCTTGCTGTAGGCAGTGTTGCTGAGGGCTGTGGGCATGGGGTTCTTCTCAGCTGCCCCCGTTCCTGGAGGGATCCGTTCCTGGAGGGATCCTCATTTCAGAAATGCCAATGGCCTAACAGAAGCCAGAACAGCTCTCTGGACTGGGACAGCAGCAAACACATATCTCAGTCTTGTGACTTGCCACATCAGGATCAAAGTCCTCCCCAAACTAAATCTTCTCACTACTGTTATCTGCAGTGGACCTTGGATTTTTATTTATTTTTTTTTTTCTTTCCCCTGTTGCAATTAAGATGAAGCAATATTTCTTTTTTAAATCTTTCTTCTGGATGTGTTTCTTCTGCTGTGACCACAATAAGCTAGTCAATAATTAATAGTACCATCAAAACATACCCTAATGGCTCCTCTGCAGGTGCACAGGAAGATGTGAATTTGTGAATTTACGTTGCCAATAGTCTACACCAATATATTTTTTTCCATATAATTTCAATCTATTTTTTCCATCCTGGTATTTATTCTGGTACAAGATGCTTTTTTTGCAATTGATGTTATATCATTTGAAAGCAGATTAAGATAGTCTTCCCAAAGAGGTTCTTGTCTTTTGGAGCAGGAGGCAACAGAAGGAGGTAGCATCAGTAAAATCTTGGTGGTTTAGTTATACTGGTATAATTTAAAAGGAAACATGTTTCCACAGGTCATTGACCTGTGAGCTTTTTGATTTGCCATGTATACATGGCACAATGGGATTTCTGAGGCCTAAGGTAATTGAAATAATAACAAAAAAGCCATAAAAAGAAGCAGAAAAAAATCACTTGTCTAACAGAGCAGTAAATGACACTATATATACATACACAATTTTCTTTTGTGATTCACCCTTAGAGGATATGCTTCTAGTCTAGTTGCTGAATTGGTGGTTAGCTGTCTATCTCTTAAAATCTGACGTTTATTGACAAAATAAAGAGGAACTCAACGCTTCTGTTGGATTGCATGGCTATTTCTTCAATTAACCTTATCCGTAGTGACCTGATCTGAGTAATACAAGTGCAGTCTCAGTGAGTGATGCTTTTCAGTTGGATCATATCCACCAGAGCAACTCTCTCTGCCCTTACACTTTCAGGAGACTAAGGGTGAATTCAAGGTAGGGACCAGCTGCCATGCCAAAACCACTATGTTTTTTCAGCAGGGTGTGCAAGATTTAGAAAGACTGTAGATGGGAGAAAGCCCAGATAAATGGCAGTTCAGATTTTAAAGGGGTGGAAGGTAAGGAAAAGCTTCCTGTGTCTGTCTTTCAGAAACCCACAGTGACAGAGCTCCTCTCCAATTCCAGATACTCCTAAACTCCCATCTTTGATTATCGTTTCTAATATGCCTCCTTGAAAACGCTAGTTTGTACCTTGCGATGGGAGCATAGTTCTGCATAGCGTGCCATAATTTATAGCAGTATAATTCACATTTGTTCAGGGTGATGAATGGGATCCGCAGGGCACACTTGCATGACTAATGCTATTCATTTCAGCGGGACTCGGGCCAGCTCCGCTCTGCGCGTGCAGCCCTCACGCAGAGTTTCTTTCCAAACTAACAGTTCGCCAATAATTCTCCCCTTGTGCTTTACAATCTCAGAAATTTCTGAGCACCAGCAGTGCCACACTACTTTCTGCCTCAGCTCTCCTGCACTCTAACTTTTTCAGCATTATTCAGCTCCTATGTAGCAAATAAACATGTAGCATCAGTGCCCAAATGTCAGCCGAGCCTTTGGGACCTTCCTGAGGTTTTTTAGAAGAATTACGTATACATTTTACCCATGCGGTTTTTGCCAGACTGAAGACCAATTCTTACAGCTTTGCCAGTTCAGAGGACAGACTGAAAAATACATTTATTCTATGTACTTTTTTAGAAAGTGGATTTGAAACCCAGCAGTCCTATAATCATTCATTTTGAGTAGTCCCAGCCCTGAATGTAAACAGACCTCTTCTTTCCCAATTCAGTTTAGATTTTGAAACCACCACAACTTTGAAATATTAGGATTTGCAGGTTTTAAATAATTTGTAATGCACGAAAATGCATTCCTTTACTGGAATCTCACTTCATGTGTTATAGCAACAGATTTTTTTGGTTTTGGTTTTTTTTCAGAGTTCAGTTTTCATAATTTCTTGACAGTAGGAGTGTTACTCAATTACCAGAGAGCTGATCTCCTTTTCTCTCCCAGAGGTGAAATGTGAGGCAGGTGCCCCAGTGTTAGGACAATCACCACTTGCTCCATGTCTGCATTTCCCATGTAGACAAAGCAGCTCTCGGGAGATAATTCACTATTCACTCGTTCCTTTGGTGGGCTGACATGAGGAGCTTTGGCTGGAAAATGCTGACTTCAGGGACGGCTTGGGCAAGGTGTTAACCCAACTTCTGAACTAATTCTGGATCCATGCGTAGTGCAGTTTCGCACGCAGCATGACTGTTACCCCTCCATCCGTGCCTGCTCAGTGTCCTTCAGTTATTCATCTTCCCCACCAAGACACTCAGGAGCAGTTCAGGGAGGAGGCATCACAGAAGATTGCAGAGCTTTATTGAATTAAATACTCTCTGTCTGGCTGCCTCATGAAACCCTATGTTGCTGGATGGCAGGGGAAAGAGGAAGTGTGCTGAGGACTCATTTTAACCTTCAATTCTGTGCGTTAGATAGCAAAAATATCCCATCAGTCTCATAAATACCCACACTCTGCTGCTTCTGTCTTCCTTAGCTGTCATTAGAAGGTGCCTGCCATTCGGTGGTGAGTTTGGAAACACCAGGGGACGCAGACAAGACACATACAAAGGGCTGCAATGAGATCATTTCACCTGCAGGTTTTTCTACTTATATTATCTTCCTTCCGTGCGCACAGAGAACCCTGCAGGCGGGAACTGCAGTTGTTCTGATGCCAGTGGAGAGCTGTCTTTAGCTGCACAGACATACACTAAAGTTATGTTGTCATTTAGACACCCCAAGAAGTGTGAAGTACTCTCTGATTAAATAAGAAAAAATTCTTCATCTAGTGTGCAGGGGGCAAACTGAGCTGTCTTTAATGTTTGTGTAGTCTGTGTAAATCATGAGGTCAGTGAGAGATGGGATCTTGATTTCTGTCGTGTGACGCCAGTCCAGCAACGCTAAGATAAGAGCCCATAAATAAATATTTTTCTCCCTGATGCAATAAAGAACTCAGCCGTCTGGAATAAAAGTGAGCATTCAGGATCTTCTGATCTCATGTTAGAGATAAATAATATCTGCCCTAGAACGTCTGTCTGGAATTCAACTAGTTATACAAGCCATAACCTTGCTGATAACTAATATTGTTATAATGACTTAAACAAAGTTACTGATTACTTATCTGAAGTTTACACTGACTTTCTTTTTGTTCTCATATATCAATAATTAAAGCGGTTCTGAAATAGCTTATTGCAGCTGGGGTTGTGTGCTGTGTGGGGTGGCGTTTGTGAAAGAGAATTATCCTGCTGCAGAAGCAGCATCACACATAAAACCCATTTACCTTACTCACAGAATCACGGAATCACCTA
The DNA here is from genome assembly GCA_028565335.1 of Limnodromus scolopaceus. NCBI lineage: Eukaryota > Metazoa > Chordata > Aves > Charadriiformes > Scolopacidae > Limnodromus > Limnodromus scolopaceus. The sequence goes on from JAOXNO010000007.1 coordinate 4,203,131, forward strand.
GGTTGAAAGGGACCTTTTAAGATCATCTAGTCCAACCAAAGTTGGACTAGTACTCAGGTGGTTCTAATCTGAAATAATTACTTGGATAAACAGTTTGAGCTGACACCTTTCCCGGATTTTCCATGGGATCTTACATAACCTCCCTCCTTTACAAGGATATTGTAACATGTAAGGAAAAGAGGTCGTGGGATTCATCCACCCTATTTCTAAACTGTTCCAATGGCAGACCTCATTCAATATTAAAAAAATAAATCACACAGAATTGTTAGCAGTGCTCTTCAGTCTCTCCCTAAGTGACTCAACTAAAATGCCATATATGAATGAGGAAAATAAATACTGTTTTCAGAGCATTTCTCCTCCTCATGAGTGTTGAGAGCTGTTATTTAAGAGCAGCTGGGAGGGAATTGCTATCAGCCCGGGATAGGTTGATTGCCGTCAAGCCCAGGTTCTGTCCTCCTGAGAAAACTCCTTCCCTACATCTTTAATCCTGTAGTTCCTCCCTTCCTGCTTTGGGGAAGGGGTTTCCTGGGGAGTGCTCAGTTTTGTGTCCTACATGAGAATGTTGCTTCTCCTCAGACACTGCTTCTCCTCTCCGCTGACTGTGTGCCGGTACCCAGCGGTTCTCTGGACCAGGCTGCCACAGCTCCTCCGCCTGTAAGTCATTTGTGGGTTTCTTGTGCTTCAGGAAATGTTAATATTGAAGTTAAAACAGCACCTTCGGTCCTCAAAGTTTGTAAGTGCTGCTCAATTATTTGTTTGTGTCTTTCTGCCTTCCTTTGCTTGGTATTTTTGCTCCTGTCAGGAAATTTTGCAAGATGTTGCATCATCCCTTTTTCCTGTTGGCTGTCTCTGCTGCCGGCCCGGGAGGCTGTGCCTGCGACGGTACCGCCGGCAGCGTCTGTCTCTGCTTCCGCCTCCCTCCACTCGGCTCCTCTCAACTTTGTTGACTTTCAAACCCAAAGCACGCTTCAGCAGGGGATTGCAAAGGAGTTTATGGGCATTAATTGCACCCACCGCAGCAATGCTTACCACGCAGAATGTTTTGGGGTGGCTGTGAACAGATCTAAAAGCTGTTCTGCTCAGCCCCAGCAAAACACCACATCCATGACACGAAGGTGCTGCTTTGCTCAGTTCCATTTTTCTCTTTCTGAGCTGTTTGTAACTAGGCCAGATGATTGACAGTGTGGTGACAACAGCAAAGCATACTGTGACCTACAATCCATTTCCACCCATCTTAATGGCATTCCTGAGGTGCAGTCTATTCCCTTCACTCCAGCCTGTACGTGCAATGGTAATGGCCCCAGCAAATTTCCTGTGTGTTTTTCCAAGGTTGTAGAATAATTATTTCCTTCATCAGGCAGAGCTGTTGAGTACATACTTTGAATTTGCAGCTGTGTGCATCCATCTGCTGAGTCTTTGCTGATGCAGAGCTATTGGTGACCACTCGTTCCTGGTTTGGGGTCTGTGACGGGAAGGGCCACTCCTGCCTCGGGACAAGCTTCCCAGCAGGGAGTGCAGAACGGAGCGGCCAGGGCTCAGGTGACTCTGCGTGGAGAGGCAGCACGTGTATAAATTACACAGCTCCCTGGCAGAAAACTTCATGCTCTGTTGCCGTTCTTCACTCGCATCTGCATTCAAGTTGAGATGAGATGTTCTGGGCAGGTAGAGAACTCACCAGTTCTTCCATCAACTGGACAATGTATGAGAAGCCTTGCCTTAACAAGACATGTATTTAGAACAAGCAAAAAGAGGGAAATACTTGTTTCAATTAGGTGCAATATTTCTATGAATAATATTGTGCCAGATGATTGAGTCATTAAGTAGCACGGTGACACGTACGCTTTGTTTCCTTGCAAGCTGGGTTTTAATTCCTGAGGAAGGTCCGTCCCGTTGGCTTTGTTCTGTGGTACTCTGCAGCAAGTGGAAAGTTGATTTATGGTGTTTGGAAACAGTATCTGGGGAAATCTTCCTAGAAAGTAGGTGAGTGTCTGGGCTGAGCTTGCTAGAAGAGAGGATTGCTTGCTTGCTATTGGCCATTGTCTCTCTTCTTTGTATATGTGCAAATAAACTAAGTTACATTGAAAATAGATTCTGTGTGGGAATGTGGTATTTCAGTCTGAGGTGCAAGTGTTGCCACCTGAGGATGGTGTAGCCACAGACACGGAGCAGCAGGGACATTTGTGGTCTTTTCAGGCTGAGTCCTGCTGGGCTGGACTCCGTGAGAGTTCCTGTCATAGACTTTTTGTACTTCACCCAAGAAAACAAGGACATGATCAGAAAATAATCAGCCAGTGAGACCAGAAAAGTGCCTTTGCAGCTCCAAGGCATTGTAGGCTCTTAAAATGCTAATGGCATGCCTGAGAATGAAAGCGTTGATTTCATTATATTTATTTAGCAGTTAAGCTGGTGGAAGCCAGGAAAAGATTTAGCATTGCCCACACACAAAATAAAAAGATGCATTACTTGCCTGTCACCCACCTGGGCTCTGGGGGAGCTGGCAAGTCCATAGCCCGGTTAATCTGTAACCGGCCACAGGCCCCGTGCGGGAAAGAATTTGGGTCTCCTGATTGCAAATTGCAAAATCCCTACCTGCTACGTCATGGGAATTTTGTAAGGCTTGATATGAGAAAGAAGGGGCTTCCTGACCAGTGCTCTGGGACAGACGGGGAGTGAAAAGTATGCGGTTTTACAGCCTGTGGCCACTGTGGATGTGTGTTGCTTATCACCTCTGCCCATACAGAAGGTTTGAAGGTCTCGCTGTAGCTCCCCAGAGGAAGTGTCACCAAGGTTTGTGTACTGTGGTCCTGAAAAGGAAAACTACACAGAGCCCTGCAGCAGCGCTTTCCCACTAGAACCACTGCACAGGCGCTGTGTTGATAAATCAGTCACCAGATGCCATGTCAGGAAATTTTTATACAAGTTTTTAATAAAAAAAATTCAACAAAAATATATATATAACCAGGCATTTTATGCAATGCATACAATCTTTATATCTGCAGGTACAGATAAATAACAGAAGGCAAAACCAAGTATTTTGCTTATCTTTGGCCAGTAACCAATAATCACCCCCGAAGAGATATTACAGGGTTAAAGAATAGTAAACTGAGTCTGTAAATGTCTCTCATCACAGACAAAGTATCAGGCAATAATACAGTAGTTAGATTTTCAGAAATGTAAGGAACTATTTCTTTAACACTGCCCAATACTGCAGTTTAACCTGGTTTGCTGCAATGGAACCGAAGGCCGCCTTTGGCTGACACACAGGCACCGTTCCTGGGCTGACATCAGACTCCAGCCCTCGCCTCCTCCCTTCCCCACACGCTGCTCTGAAACGCCAAGCTGAACCTCCTCCTGAAATCAACCAGCACCAGCCCTTCTCTGGGGATCAGCCTCCTGAACCCCCACCCACGTATGCACTTACAGAGTAGTTAAGCTTCCTTAAGTCAGTATTTTTTTCTAACTCAGTGTCCCAGAATAATAGCTCTCCTTCCACTTTACAGCACAGACGCATCCGATGGCTCTACCAAAGCAATATATACATGATACACGTTAAAAATCATAAAAGCAGTTTTTAAAGGTACACTGATAACATGTAGCAGCTTATGTCTATGTATGTACATGTTTTCACAGTTATATTTTAGAAAATTGAGAACACCAGGAATACTTCTACTGTGTTTTCTATAAATACTAAAAATTTACCTGTCAGGCATTTTGACAAAATAGTACTTAGGTTATCACTTTAAATAGCTCTTGAAAACTTGTAACATTTTAAGCTTAAAGGCTGTAAAGTTTGAGGATTCTTTAAAGTGTTTAGCCAGTTTCAGCAGCTGGGCCCCCTGCCAGTTTGATTTTTTATTTTATTTTTTTTTTTTTTTAAATTCAAATCTGGTAACAAAGGAACTCCACCACTTTCGATGGGATGGGCAAGTTCTTGACTTGGCTGGTGGGCATCACTCTTCGAATTGCCATGCGACAGAGGTGTTGGAGACTGGAAACTTGTCTGGGAGTTGCCCAGAAGTACACGCTGCCGTCCTGTGTCCTGCACAAAAAACCAACAGAAAACCCCAACAGAATTATCCCACCTGAACAATTTCAACTGAGTACAAATTCCCACAGCATTGCTAGTTTGGGGGAACGTGCTCTGAACTTCCTGTTGCTTAGTTCTAGCTGTTCCAGACTCATTCACACCAGATGCCAGCTCTTCTCTTAAGCTATAGCAGCACAATAAGCAACTCACAGATTATCTACGTGAGAGGCCTGAGCAGCTCTTCCAGCAGCTATTGAACGTACCACCTGAAACGGAGTCACTGCCCTCCATTATCTCATGGTCTTTTTCCAATCCACATGTTTGTGGGTCTGTCTTTTATTTATTTTCAAAGATAAGAAATGAGTTTATCACCTGCTTGATTTTACTGCTATTCCAGGCATGTTTAAACAAATAGTACCAAAACCAAGTCAGAAGCGTCACGTTGCAAGTCACCGTTGGAGATTTTTAGAACACTAGCCACTGTTTTCAACCTTTTGTGTTACCTTAATATTTCGGGGAGGGGGCGGGGGGGGAACCTGAAGTATATACTTGCCCTGCAGCTAGAACACTGCCATCAGTAGAAAAAGTACAGCAGAGCCCGTTGTTTAGAGGTGCAACTTGTACAGGGTATTCTTCATCGATTCTCCAGAATCTCACCATTCTGAGAAGGGAAAAACAAAGCAGTAAGTTAACACAGTAGACATTTAATTCTGCCCAATATTTTCTGTGAAGCTGCACGAGAACTAGTCTGTTAAAACCCCCCTTTTTCTGTTTTCAGCTGTTACATGCTTAAATTATTCAGATCATCTCTCTGTATGCAACTATTCCTCCGTTCAGAATGCACGTTACCATATACCAGACAACTCATCTACTTTTACCAAGTAATTTCTCAGTTAAAAAAAAAAAAAAAGCTGACTTAGTATTTAAAAGTTCCTGTCATATGGGCAGAATTAGAAGAGTCTGACAAACCTTTCCTCATACTTACTTATCATCAGCAAGGCTTGCAATATGTAGTCCATCGTGACTGAAAGATACTGATCTGACCCATCGGTCATTTGCACCTCCAGCAAATATTGGAGTGGGAGGGGGAAAGAGGTGCCTGGAGAGAGAGAGAGAGAGAGAGAGAGACTCAGCTGCCAGCAAAGCCCTTAACAACTGCAAAGAGTTTCTTCATCATCATTTCCATCAGCCACTGCTAAGATCCTCCCCAAATCTAATTACCAGTTAAATACATAAACCCATTAATTTCCAGTAGTCATCTCCTCTCTAGGAGAAAGTTTCCAGATTTGACTACTTTACTTACCCAAATTCCATAAGAATAACTCCAAGATGTGGGTCCCAGACATAGACTCGAGTATCGTAAGATGCAGTAGCCAGTAAAGCTCCATCAGGAGAAAACTCACAAGCTACAACATCATTGTGATGTCCTTCGAGTTTCCGGATCATGGAGTATTTATCCATATCCCACAGAAAAACCTGCAATCAAACCAGCTGATGTTATAGCTCTGCTCACAGATACAAGGAAGCATTTATTTTTTATTTTTTTTTTTATAAAAAAAGTATGGCTGCTAGTCTTATTTAAGATTATATTAAAATCAGGCATTATGAATTACTACAATTAAGAAATATGCTCAGTGTCATACTCAGATTAAAATCAAGTTTTTAAAAAATAATTAAAGCAGACATGCAAGTTCTAACTCAAGTTTGTTAAATGTTATTTACAAAATAAGCCAAAATAGAAGATAAAGGCAACACAATTTAACCATGTAGCTTACTGAAATTCAGGTATTACAAAACTATTTTATTAAAATATGCAGAAATAAATAGGGTTAAACTCTACAGTCCCCTCTTTTCAGTAACTACCAAAATTTTAAGAAATATACAGACAGAAAACGTAAGGTTAACATATTGTTACTCCAGTGGCATCCCTTTGAGTTTAAGATCACTTGTTTACAATTGGCTTGGATCACCAACGTCAGCCTAGGAAGAGAAACAGATACTGCAAGCAAAAAGAATTTTCACAGCCAAAAGTTACGTCTTTGGCAAAACAATAGGGAACTCTAACCACATTATTAGAAAGAATTTATACATTTTAAGTCAAGTCAACAGTAAGAAAGACATTAATATTACAATTTACCAGGCTAATTACATAAGGTATTATAAAAATTGAGAACAGATTATAGTATTCTGAGATTTTACAGGCAGTTGTACATTATATATAATCAAAATAAAGACTGTGCAGAATTACTTAATAAGAACGATCTATGTATTGCAGCATAATTTTACAGAAAATGTAACTCTTTAGCATAAGGTGTTATGTCCCTAAAAGAGCTCGTTAGGGTCCTTGATTTTTCCTGACTCGGTTTTACTGCACAGATTAATTACTGACATCTTGGATAAATTTATATGTTTGACCAAAGCAAACAGAGCCTTAGCACCTCACGTACTTCCTGACAATGAACCATTGGACAATCAGTTATAAACGCATTGACCAATTTCTCTAAGGAGACCCCAACACTCCAGAAAACTGGAAACTAAGTTTTAGGAGTCAGTGCATTTCACTGCTGTGAAAATTATTAAAAAAAAAAAAAAAAGAAATAAAAAAAGAAAGAAAGAAAGCAGAAAGTGGACATCAACCAGCACCTGCGTACGTACAGGACACCTTGCAGTCCAAGGCAAGGTTACTTCGTCCTATGGTAAAGTTCGCCCCCAGCCTGGCAGCCAGAGATGCCACTCTTTCTGCCCCGCTAACACCATTGTGCTCCTGTGTGAGTGGTGCCAGCTTAACCTCAATCACACCAATATTGCTGCCACCACCTGTGACAGGGAAAGCAAGAAGCTTATGGAAAACACACAGCCTAAAGGTATCAATGTACACATCCACATCTGCTCTAGTTAAAGAAGAAACAAACCCCAGATCTCAGCTATTCTCTATCAATCCTGCACTGATAATTTAAAGTACAAAATGCATTTGAACAGTTATCCATATAAAGTGGTATCCACTTATGAACTGTGCTTTTTACTCATCGCTAGGCTTCGTTAAACTACCTACAAAGCCCCTGTAACTGGACAGAATTCCCCGTTCTGTTTTATCCTAATTCTTCAGTGCCAAGAAAAGCAGCTTATGGCATATGTGCTTTACCTGCACTGCTTTCAGTTCTCTAGCAGGGCACTAGAATACAGCTGAAAACAAAACCAGTGTGCTGTTCTTCGCTCTAGAGCTTTTAGACACGAGTGCCACTTGTATCACAAAACATGGAGGAACATTTTTGTTCAGCGGGAGAAACCATGACTGACTCAGACTTTGAAAAGTCCTTTTCATTGAGCAGGAAATAGAAAGGATAAAATCAATAATAAAATAGTTTTATGCATTAATCTAAGTATATTTTAACACTGGAAGCTTTAGTCTTCTTTGCTTTTATACTATGAACATGTGTAGATGTGTAGGACTGTTTCTCAAACAACGCTTACAGTTTCTTCAACTAAAAGCAGTGCAAGTTCAATTCATCAATCAGTGTCTCAATGCACCATTTGCTAGTTTAATTTCATGCACTTTTACATCATCATAAAACATTAGAAGTTCATGACACCGAGCACAAGCTTAATGTTACTTAGATTTAAAATGATTATGCACACAATTGAGTAGATGTAACGAACAAGAAACTCTGACACATACTGCTTTACTGGCTCCAACCGAGCAGAGGAGAGAGGAGTCTGGAGAGAAGGCACAGCCATACACCCAGTTCTGGTGTCCTCTCAACACCTTCATCATATTTCCTGAAAAGAAAGACATTCCCATAAGAATTGATTAAATATTACAAACTCAAATTGAAAAGCTTTTCCAAATTAGTTCTTCCTTTATGGAATTTTATACTATTTTTCCAAAGAACATCTTACAGAGTCATTCTACACAGGCTGTCACGCAGGCTCTAAATCCCATGTTTCCATTCGAAAGGGTCACTTTGTGCACTCTTTTAACTTCACCCAATCCCAGCTTATACCTTTAGGGCACATACAGATAAAGAATTTCAAAAAAACGTGCACAGAGAGTGACTAATAGAACAAAAATAAGCTTTTTAAGAAATGCTGACCTAACTGAGTTTATAGCAATAAAAGAAGAGAGTATGTGCATATTTCTCCTATGTATTCCAACCGGTAAATTTAAAACGCTTACCATCATCTTTCAGGTCCCACACTCTCAGTGTTTTGTCTCTGGACGCAGACACTAAGATCAGGCTGCCATCTGGGGCAAAGGTTAAATCTCTTACAACTTCAGTATGGTCCATCAGGTTAAGGAGGAGTTTTCCTGTTACATGGAAACACCACAATTTAAAATGAAGGACTGTACTTTTATTCACATCAAATGCTTTATGGATACAAATACAGAATACACAATTGCAGCACATAAAGCCAAATTTTCTTTGTAGGAATGCTCCCTACAGTAAGGATGGGTATCCTTTTAGACTCTTCTGCATCGAGAGGCCATTTCCTGAAAAGCTAGTAAATCTATACACTAAAACCATATGTCTCAGAAATATGGCAAGACTTGCCTTGCAATAGACATCTCTTGTTCTAAGCTTAAATTTACAAGATAACAACAAATTACTCAATGGTCACTAGTTTTGTTGTTTTAAAGCTGAGAAGTTCTCTCCCAACCTAGCAAGCTGTGCTGCCAGCGGAATTGAGATTCCATAATTTCAGATTCAGTCTTTTGTCTTCTAAACAATTATTTACTTTAAAAAAAAAATGCTTCCCCATACTCAAGAACAGAGAGCAACTTCATGTTTTGAAAGTTTCCTTTGTTTGAAAATATTTTAAAACTACAATTCAGTGGAAGACTTTAGAGTCAAAAGCAATATACACAAAATCAGTCACGTAACAATTTTTCAGCACCAAGGCTTCCCTTCCATCACTTACATCTCAAAGCCTGACCTGGGTCTGCTCCTTCCTCTAGCAGTATTTGAACATTTCTAGTGGCAGGAGTTCATGCTTTTTTCAGATTATTTAACTTGTATTCAAGGTTCAGTTCCCAATTAAAATTCTGTCAACAATTTCTTCTGTGTATGAAGTGACAGTGAAGTGTCACCTTCCCCTCACACACTCTACCTGTATAAACATCCCAGATCTTGATGCGCCCATTGTTCAGGCCGGTTGCGAGGAGAAGCTGGTCTTGCCCAAATTTGAAGCGGTGCCATTCTATATTGACACAGCGGCTCTGCTTCTCTGGCACCGAGGACCCAAAAGCGAGGCTCCAGACGATATCGCCACAGTCTATGATGTGTTCACAAGGCTTGTTCTTCTGAGCACCATCACTGTTCTGCCTCGTGAGTCTTGTACTGACAGAGTTTGCAACATTCTTTGTGCCATGCAACAAGCTGCAAAACAAACAAGACACGAAAAAAAGAGCATAAGGTATCTTGAAAAATAGAACAAAAAGGTCTTTTAGATTTAACAAAATCTGTGAGTTGCTATAATGTACATTTTGGAGGCCCATAATGATGCATTTCTATTTTCAAATTATAAAACAGCTTTTTCTTATAACTGTCAAAAGTTATTAATCCCTGGAAACCCTCTCACACAATATAATACTAATATTTCTGTACACGTTTTTACCTCTGTAGAGAGCAATATAAACTTAACCCACTGCGAAAAACACCACTTTAAAAACATTTACAGAAAAATGAGTTACAAGAATTTCTACGACTTTCTGCTAAACGAGAAAGAAGTTCCCTGCAATCCACTTACGGGTGTTAAATATTGGGCAGAAACGCTGAGGCCAGCACAGGGAAACCAATTAACCCACCACCAGGAAGCGGGGCGGGATTTGCTGGGAGGGGAAATGTAACCAGCTACAAAAATGCAACTGCTGGTTACTAACTTCATTACAACACAACCTGCAAGTGAAAAAAAGGTGTGTCTTTTTGGAAATTAACTTGCTATTCCAGTAAGAGTAAGGAAAGAGGTTTGCCTTTTAGAAAATTTGTAAAAGGTAAAACCAAATAGCTCTCTGATGAGAAATTTAAAAGTCCAGATCTGCCCGAGTCTTTAAACTTCCTTCTCATTCTAACTTCCTCTCATTTTACAGCAACTGAATCAATTAATAAATCACTCCTCCACAGCCTTTGTGAGGCTGCAATACAATTGTTTCTCTCACTGGCCACAGAAGATATAAAACAATAGCTGCTACTTTAAAGAATTAAATTTCCCCAAAGACATCAAAGCCTAAAAAAGCCAATGCATGGGTTTTTATCTATTCAAAGTTATCTCCTGCTCTGAAGCTCTGGAGTCTCTGGGGTGAATGAAGAGCCGCGTGGTTTTGTCTTACAAGTTCTGAAGGCACTGGGACCAGGGGACCAGCTTCACGATGCGATGTCCTTGGGACCAGGCAAAGTAGGAGCCATCGGGAGCGAAGGCCACCGTCCAGTTCTCACGTCCACACTTCTTGTCGAAGGGAGAAGTCGGGGCCAAGAGTTCTCCTACCGTGCGCGATCGTGCTAAAAAGGAAACAAAGAGGAAATGCCATTAAAAAAAAATAAAAAAAAAAAAGGCAGCAGCATATTTTAAAAGGTTACGAGGGAACCAGGCGGTATGTTAGTTATTTTGCTTTTATTTCAAGACGTTCAGAGTAATGGGGGAGGGGGTGTGTGTCTTATTGTCCCTGTACAACCAGCGAACAGAGTGAGGCTCGGCGGCACAAGGGACGGAGTCGCTGCAGCGCGGCGGTAGGGGCCCGGCTGTCAGGCAGGAACCCGCATCTCCCCGCCTGGGGCAGAACTCAAGTAAATGAAGAATCTGCTGAAACCAGCAACTACTTCAATTATTCTAACGACAGCTCTAGAGAGATCAGTACAACTATGGGCCACCTTGACCTAATACTGAACAGTTTAAGAAATAAGATGCCCAATAATGATTTATAACTTTTTTTTTTTTTTTACTTTTAAATAAAAATGCGAGTACACTCGCACGCTTTAATATCCCGCCCTCCTTTAGGAACAATAAATTCAGAGCCCCCCTCACCCCCCCCGGGACCACCGTGCGATGGAGGAGCCCGTGTTCCCCCGCCTCTCACGGTAACCGGAGGCGCCCCGCTCTCCTTCCGGCTGCGGGGGCCGGTACCGAGCTCCGCAGAGCCCCCGCGGCCCCTCCGTCGGGCCCAGCGCCGAACCGGCCCCGCTGAGGGACGGCGCCAACCGCGCCCGCCCGGCCCGGCCGCCCCAGCCCCGAGCCGCCCCAGCCCCGCTCCCGGCCGCGTCCGCCGCTCACCGATGAGCTTCTCGTTGACACTCAGGGGAAAGCTGGCCATCTACGGGGACCGGCTCGGGACCTGCAACGGAGCGAGAGGCGAGAAACGGACTGAGACAAAATGGCGGCGGCGGCGCGGGGTGTAGCGCGGGGCGGACGGGGGACGCGCCCGCCCTCCTTCCCTCGCTCCGCCCGCCGGCTGGAGGGGACCCGGCCCGGGGGGGCCATCTCCTCACCCGGTCCTTCCCCTCGCCTTCAACCGTGGCTCGGTATCTGCCCCTCGGTGGCCTCCTCCCGTTTTGTCCCGTCACTGGGCTCCAGGCCCCAGGTCGGGGCCTCGCTTCCTCGGTACCCCCGGGGCCTCGGTGCCTCCCGGCTCCCCGGCCCGATGTGGTGTTCCCCGCCCTGTGGGGCTCGGCCCAAACGCAGCCTGATGTTCCTAGAGACGGGCTGGTGAGAACCTAGCCTTTGCTGTAACGCAAAGGGGAGACGTTAAAAAACCACCCCTTTTGGCCCTTTTGTGTCTCAGGGAAAATGGAACGTGGTAAGGCAGGAGCAAGACACGGGCTGTGGTGCCGTCCCAGCAGGGTCTGCCCTACAGCCCCTTTCGGCAACACCTTCCAGTCCCGTCTTTGCCAAAAGATGAGTCACGTTTTATCTGTACTAAGGGACTAAATCTGTGATAACCGGGCTCCCTCAATACGGGGGGGTCACAGGACCGAGGCGAAACATGGTGACCCCTCAATATTGCAATTAAACGACTTTTTATAGCTGCTGTTGTGGGGATGTACTGCTGTGGTGGTGGTGATGTGGGGGTGTGCTGGTGGGGTGGTGGTGGTGATGTGGGGGTGTACTGGTGAGGTGGTGGTGGTGGTGATAAACTGCAAAGTCCTCAAATGGGATCAGAAATATTTCTTTTGTTGCTTAAATGCACGACCAGCAGCAGTTCCCGTTCCCGCCGCAGTGAGTTAGAGAGAGGTTGTCTCCAGGCTCTTTTAAGACAGGTTGTGACATCCTTGGTGTCTGTCTGACTGTGGAGCTACAAGGCAACACGTAAAACAGAAAATATGCGAAGGTTATATGGCTGCGCTGCGGAATGTGTGTAGGACGGTGACGTGTGCTCTTGGTTTCATCTTCCCTAACAAGGGGCTGGAAAACCCTTGGGAGTTTCCTGCTCTTTGGTGTTTCTTTCTAAACGTGTGAGGCTCAGGACTTAATTCTAGCAAGATTTGGTTTATGGTAAAATTTTGAATTTACTGTTAAAGTTAATGGAGTTGTCCATAAACGACTTGGAGAAAGAGACCCCGAGGCCACCTCATTCTCTGCCTGAATTTGCATTAACATCTGTGTATTCCCCTGTCTCCTTCCTTTTCCTCTTTCTTTCTCTGTTTGCATATTGAAGTTCTGCCCCTCTTCTGGACTAGGTGACTCTCCCTTGCTCTCTTGTTGGACTGGAGAAAAGCACAGGGCAGGATGATTAACCCCAGATAGTAACTATGATTTCATTCCAGAGCAGTGGCGGAGCGGGAGCTGCACTGACGCAGCTGTATGGATTAGCTGTTCGGCCGCAGAAACTTCCAGAAGTTACCCTTATGTAAGCAAGGCCAGCAAAGCCTTTTTAAAATCATGTAGTGAGACAACGTCAAAGAAAGCAGTAGGAAGAATTTTGGAATATTTTTGATGGCTCAAACACCAGCAGGGATTAACGCTGGTTTGTATAAACTCTCTTAGCACACCGTAGCACTAATTCGACAGTTCTTCTTTGCAGCGTCATCCTGTTCCTGCTCTGTCAGTCCTCTGCCGCCCGCAGATGGAAAAGCCCTGAGCAGTTATCTTCACTTAATCCCTCAACAACTCCTTATAACGAGGCAGATTTGCAGCCAGGGAATATTGTGAAACCCTGGTTTGGAGTTACTCATGGGTTGTGAATGTCTGAGCCAGCCCAGCTCAGAGCTGGGATGGTTCCGTGAGATCTCTCCCGAGGGTCGGAGCCTCGTGCGGAGCCAGGACAAGGCTGGGTTGTGTTTGCTTACCTTGGGGCTGCTACAGCCAGGGAGAGAGAGCACTCCAGTTCCGCAGCTTCTAGGAGTGTTACCATGTTGCTGGATTTCTTGCTGTTTGTTTGTTTGTTTTAAGAAGCAAAGTATTTGGCAATTTATTATTTCTTTAAGTCTCTGTTCTCCTGCTCCGATAGTTGGTGTTTCTTCCTTGGTGTGCTTTCTGCTCATTAATGTAATAAATTTGAGGGCCGGAAGAGATGATTAGCTCAGTTAGTCTGGTCTTTGTCTAACAGAGGAATATAATTTAATCTAATTTAATGCACCTTCTAACAGGGAGGATTTCCAGCAGTTACACTGTTGTTCAGCCTTTACAACACTGGACCCCAAATGCCAATCTTTGAACTTCCCCATCCACGCTTTGGGTGTTACGGAGGCAAATTGTGATACATAAGTTCCCAGGTTTTTGGAAGCTCATTAGAATTGTCTAGTGTCATAGGGTGTCCTGAAGACATCACTGGCACCTTCTCCTTTCATGCCTGGCTGGAAGGGCTGGTGCCTGGTGTCTGGAGCCAGAGTAGAAGAGGTGGAAAGCTGGATGCTCCCTGTGCGTTACCAACTCAGCCATTCTGGGCGGTAAAACTGTACCTCTCTAAAATTCAGTCGAAACTTGAGGAGACAAAGAATCCACACTTTCCTTTCTCCGCACCCTTGTCATGTTTATTTCCCTTGCAAGTGAAGCAAAGCGGATGATTTTTGGGATGGTTTCTGCTGTGCTGCGCTGGTGAGGCATGGCTGTGGAATGGAGGGTGGCACCAGGCTACATACCCCACAGGGTCACATGCCATGAGGGCCTGCGGGGCTGTGTGGGTGACTCAGGGCTGATTTATGTATTTTCCATTATCTTTCTTTACGGATGCAGCTGCCAAGCCTGCACAGCACTGTTCAGCTGGGAAGCTAATAAACTCCCTGCCATCTTTCTCCATCAAGACTTTACACACTGCCCTAAGCTTCCGCAAATGAAAGGACTTTTGTTGTCTGCCTGTCTTGGAAATACTTGCCAAGGTCCAGGTTGTGGAGCTTTTCCCCCAGCTGCTGGAGCACCAGGATCTGTTTATTCCATAGTCGTGTATTCTGACCTGGTGAATCTAGTTATATCCAGTTCATTTGTTTTTTTTCTTCTCTGATTTTTTTTTTAAACTGTTTTGTGAGTTTATATTTCTTAATCAGCTTTGTTGAAGTCTTTTTGACTCAGTCATTAGGCTGGACTCAGAAGGCCACCTGAAATTAGTGTGTATCCCAAATGAGGGACGGGGCTGCTTTTATAGAAATTGGTTTTGGCGCTCTTTTACCTTTATAATATCACCTGGGGTTTGTGAAACAAGCCAAGGCATTTCCCTCCTGCGTTTCCTGTCTTCTGGCTACTCGTGATGCTCCCAGCTCTGTGCTCACCCTGCTTCCCTTCCGTTGCTAGGGCTTCCCTCTGGGAGGCTTCCACTACCCAAAGGCTGTTTGTTCCTCTTTCTGGTACAGATCAGCCGTGGATTTAGATCATGGTTTCTGCCCAAGCTCTGCTCATCGTGCAGTTCCCCGTTCAGCTTGTGCAAGCCATCCCAGCAAGGTTATTGTGCCTGGGGACCACCGAGGGCGCCCGTTTCTGTTAGCTGTGGTTGGTTGGGTTGTCCAGACAGGCCTCTGGAAGTCAGATCCGCACAGTAAGTGTAAAATAGATTCCAAAGTACTTTAAAAGCCCGTGGTGCTTTTTCAGGCCCACAGGTTATGTCCTCCCTCTTCACGGTGGTCATTTTATAAAGCATTCCTGCCAGCTGACAGGTAAGGTCACAATTAACACCAGTCATACCAGACCCAAGGTGCAATAGTGCATGCATCTTGGTGGTCTGGCTGTCATTAAAAATTACGCTATTTATAGTCTACACTGTTAATAATTCACAAGTTCCTGTTTGTTTTGAGTAGCCTCCTTGGGATGGAGGAAGTTCAGTGTGAGTCTGTGGAGGCAGAAGAGAAGGTGAAAGGAAAAAGCCGAATGGAAGGAAGAAAGAGAGGGCAAAGAGGGTTGAGGAGAAGGGGTTGCAGTGGAGAGACGGGGGAGCAGCAGAGAAGTTGTGTTGGCCAGAGAAAAGACAGTGCTGTCAGAGCCCTGGTGTATGAGACCTTGTGTACTAGGCTTTGCAATTTCATCTGCTGGAACTATTTTTTTAAAACACTTCAGCCCTCTTTGTCCCTCTGGATCTCTCCCTGCCCCCCTTACTGTAGCGTGTCCTCACTGAGAAATGCTGCTGGGGCTGGCACAGTTTCAGCCGTTACTTCATTTTGTGTACGTGTTGTTATTTGCCTGGTGACTACAAGCAATACTGGCAGAGCCCAGCAGCTTGGTGCGGGTCTTCTGGCCCTGAGGAGTTTGCAGTCTAAATAGAGAAGACAAACAATGGTTGGGAGGGGAAGCAAGGAGATGGGGCCACTTTCTCAGGGTCATTGTGGAGCTGCAGGAGCATAATCTGATTCTCCCACAGGCACCTCATGCATTAGAAGAAACTGCCTCCCTTCTGGAATTCTGAACTGCTGTTTCTCTGTCCCCTTCTTCTCCATTGCTCTGTAGCTTATTCACCACTGCTTGTTGTGAAAAATAGAATTAGTTTTCCGTAGATGGTCATAAATTGATTCATGCCTGGTACCCAAGGGGTTAATCTGTGCAGGTCTGCTAAAAGAGTGTGCTGTGGAAAAGTTGCACAGATGGAATATCAGAGATAGACTACAGTCATTTTTTTCTCTCTGCATTTTTTTGGTCTCTTTGGGATTTTACAATTTTTGGACCATGTCTTTGGGTATAATAAATAGAGCAGATGGCTTAGCGTGTGGGGTGAATTCAGCGCTTTCGTGATGAGTAGCTGCACTGGAATAAGGGAGACAGAGGTTTGGGTTTATTCCTTTTAGGTTCAAAACCATTCCTTCTTTGTAAGCCAGCCATGGGTGCTGTGTCAGGGAGCTGCTTTCAGAAACATCTGTGCTAAATTTACCCGCTGAAGTTACAAGAGCTGTTATCTCAGATGGCTGAAGGTCATGCCGAGAGTTTTGAACTTGAACCGTCCTAAACAAGGAGGGTAGGAAAGGGTCCCTGTGTTACAGAGAAAGCAACATCAGCCTCGCTTGAGCTCGCTGTATCCGTGCCCTGATATATGTCAGCATAACCTCAAACACAGCTATTTCACTTCTTTAAAAAATCCTTTCTAAAACAGTAGTTTTCTGTGTTCCTCTCCAGCCTGTGTTTTCTCGGAGCTCAGCTGACTTCAGTTTGCTGGACGAACCAGGCTCCTCGCAGGAGGAGCGCGATGCCCGGCAGGCGCAGGCACCGTCTGCAGCGTTTCCCCAGGATTCAAAATGACAGTTTTTTCCACTGTGCAGTGAGAAATGTTACTGAGCTGTTTTGTATTCCTTTGGCTTCAATTCCCTCACCCTGGCCCTTAATTATATCTGATTATTTACAGTGGTGCGAAACACCCATCTCTCATTATAACCAGGGTTAAAATCGTTCTAATTGGTTCATTAAAATCAGAGAGTACCCAAGGCCTCCTGGCCAAAGCATGGGATGTAGAATCAGAAGCGTTAGCTTCTCTCCTTATCTTTGCTACCTGCTTCCTGGGTAAATTTGGGTATGTCGTTAAGCCCAGTCTTGCCAAACTTCAATAAAACCAGCTCAGTTCAGGGGTGGTGACATCGTGCTCTGCGACAGAGATCTAAGTCTTACGAGAACTGCAAAATATTGCAATTGAATACTGAATTATTTTGTGTGTCAGTTTCTTTTCTATATTGTAGATTTAGACGCCTCCCACATCCAATCAAAATGTGCCATGAGGGAATAATATAAATGAAGGCACAGGTGTTAAACATCAGAAAATTGGGCCTGGTGATGTACTGGTATTCGTGCAGGGTGAGGACAGGGAGAGTGCCCTGCAACAGTCACTGTGTGCCATCCGACTGAATGCAGAGATGCTCCTCGACACAAATTCCTGCCAGTGCTTGGTGGGGTTTGAGCAAAGGTCCAGTCCTGTTGGATGCACATCAAAGAAATTCAAAGCTTCTGCACAGGCCTCTCCCCTCCGGCCACCTCCTCCTGCCCCCGTGCAGCCCAGGAGCTGCTGGAGACACGGTGGCTTGCTCTTGTTTGGCTGCAGAGGGCTATGCTTCAGTCCCCTCCATTTTTTTGGTCGTTTTGCAAACTTGCCCCTCTTCCTTCCCCAAAATGCTAGATTCCTAATTTCACTTCCGTCTTCAAGGGCACCAGGATCTGGCTGATGGAACAGCTCAGCACTGCTGGATGAGACAGACCCACCTTGTGAGAACATTCATTTCCCCGCGATATGGAGGAGGAGGAGGATCTCTCCAGCTGAGTCTGGTCTGCAACAAGCCCTGTCTGCCAGATTGAAAATAACCTTTCTTGGACTGCTTATTCTTCCGTCCCGCCTTTCGTTCCTTGTTCCTGATAACTACAGCACAGTCAAATGTTCCTGCTGGAGGGGGGAAGCTGAGGCAGAGGCCCCAGGCGTGTGGGCAAGGCAAGGCGGCTTCAGCATAAAGTCCTGGAGGGATAACACCCCGGGGCATTTGGGGGACACAACTGGGAGAGCTGGGCATCCCTGTGGGGAACAAGTGCCAAGGGGATGTGTCCTCTCCTCTGCCCGATGTGACCGCGCGCTGGCCGAAAAGTGCTGGGATCGGGAAGCTGATGTGAGACCAGAGGAATGTCAGAGCAGTCACGTAACAAGTAAAAATAAGGGCTTTGTCCTGGCCAGCTCTGAGTGTGCAGATAACAAGATAGCGGGGAATATTCTGAATTGTTCCAGACCCTACACTTCTGTGTAAATATGAAATAGCCTTCCTTTTTTGATGTTTTTTAAAATACCTGATCCAAGGCAGAAACGTGCAGTGATTTATGCCAGTGTAGGGTGCAGTCAGTACTAAACTGCTGAACACATTTACAATTGGAAGAATATTTTTTGCTTTTTATGAAATCTGTGTTTTGACATTGGGCTAGCAGGGTCGTGCAAACAGAGGGAAAATCAATTGCGTGAAGGGTGTCATTGCATGTTCCAATAAATTGTCTATAAGTTCAATTTATAGAGAAGCAGGTTGATTTTAATAGGAAAAAGGAAAGGGTTAGACTACATACATGCTGTAAAAGAGCTCAATAAAATAATAAGAGCAGAAAAAGTCAGCACGTTGGGGAATGACAGGGTCGTGTCTGACGGCGCCTGCCTGGGAACAGCGGAGGCTGCATTCCTGCTGCGGCGGTTGGGAAAGAGCAGGTTGCTGACAGATAACGCGTGTTTGCTTTGCTCACAGACCAGGGATGGGCCTGAGCTGGTGGGGAAACGAGCCTGAAAATATTTGGGTGGTTTTATCCAGGCCTGCTACTACAGGGAACACGTTCACAGGGCTACAGAAAAGGTGAAGAATTTGAGAGAAATGTAGGTTTTTTGAAGCTGGAGGTTGGGCAAAGTAATTTCTTAAGATCTCTTCTTGTCCCCATTTTCGGTGGGTTGTTAAAATGTTGGAAATAGGTATAAGAGTGAGGGGAGAAGATGGGAACTCACTTATTTGCAGTGCAGCCTCTTAATGTTACATGGGGAATGCAGGTCTGTGTTTGCCCAGCCTTTACAGAGTAAGAGGCGTAAAGGAGTCTGGCAGTAAATACTAGGATATGATCTTGAATAAATACTGGTGTAAAAACAGATATTAAGGCAAACGAAAGTAATGCCCTAAACCCAAATTTCTTTATTAGGAAACAGGTATAGCTCTCACTGCTTTTGGGAGAATTCCCACAGGCACATTTGCAGCTCCAGGTCCAGGTCGTCTCCAGGCAGGCACACGCAGAATAAAACACAGGTGGGGTCAGTGGAGGTAATTACTGACATTTCAGTAAATGTGAGTATTCTCGGTTTTACCACTGACTCAGAACTTACATTACTAATACACACTTACAATCTTGAATCAAAGCATGATGGGGGGAGAAGGAGGAAAAACAGGAAAGGGGAACAGGAGTTGGTTGAGATTAGAAAAACACGATTTATATAAAATCAGGCAGTGATTTGGCAGAGTCTATTACCAGACAGGACCCTGGTATCTAATTGTAACTTTTTTTGCAAGAGATAGTTAATCATTGTCACAGCAGCAGGAGTGTCCAGCAGAGCAATCGCTCCGTGTCTGTGCAGTCTGAAGAGCAAACCATAAGGAAAGGTATATTGAAGAACTGGGGTAATGTTTAAAAGCTGAAAAGAAAAGGAAGGAGGTGTAAATAGCAAAGATTTCAAGCAAATGAGCTAAGGCCCATTAATGACCAGCATTAGAAACAGCGCTTTGAAAAGATTTATTTCATGGGACTGGGTTAACAGGGCTTCCTTCTCATGGTATGTTTTATCCTTTCTCGCAAACATTGCATTCTGCAGGCTGCCTGAGGAGCTCCTGGCCCAGGAGAAGTCAGTATAAGGTAATACCCCTTCTAGAGGCTCATGGCAATAGGGTTTTGAGAAAAGCTAGCCGTGCTGAGCCTTCCAGGAATGCCATCTTCCATCCTTCCTTCCCCACCAGGTTCCTGATCCCTTTATCCACGTGTCTGTGACGTGGCAGTTGAGCGGTGTCACTTGGCAGCGTGGCTACGTCTCTGCGAACCCCAGCGCTCCTCTGCAGCCAGTGCTCTGTGATTGTAAGTAAAACGCTCTGGGAAGTAGCCCTAGTTCAGACAGTCACACTGCCAGCAGAGCTGTAATCGTGGAAACGGACCTTACTGGGCGCACAGCCCGTTCCTCTAAATTAAAGGAATAAGCTGCAGCAATATAGACACAGCAACCCTGTTTAACTGCTCCTCACGGCAGGCTTTGTTTCATGCGATCTGTTTCTGAGCAGACCCGGATGCGGAGGCACCGGAGCTGTGAGGGGTGTAATTTACCCCCTGGATCACTTTTTTCTCCACCGCAGCGTGACGCCTGGCTCCGTGACCAGCCAGGCAGGGCCACGCCAAGGAGCCCCAGAGCTTTTAAGGGGAGGACCCGCTCCCTGCATTAATCTAATTGCAGGTTATTTGTGGGATTCCTCCGGTCTCTTACTTCCTGAAGGCCTGGCACAGAAATCCGGTTTTGTAATCTGAGAACTAACGAGTGGCTGGATGTAATTATGTGCTCCATTATTCCAGCAGCCTCTGCAGCACAAAAGTAAAAGCTCAGTGTTGCCGTTAGTGCTGAAAATACACAAGTTGGTACGTAAGAGCTCGCTTGCACGAGGGGTGCAGTGGGCACTATGTACACCACTGTGAGTTCAAGTTTAACTAAGTCTATTTTGTGCTGTTTATAAGTGTTTCCCAAAAGAGACTGATGAGATTTCTAGTTATACACTCATTATATCTCTCTTGCAGTCAGAGATTCTACAGAAAATGTATAATAGATAAGCCTTGGCAACAGCAATATGTTCCCCACTAATGCAAAGCAGGATTCGGGGGGAGCGTAATTTACTTTTTTTTGTCAGATGTCATTTTGATGACATAAAGAGGGGGAATGAGAGGTACGTGCTGAGCCCCACAGAGGGATTGATGGGCTGCAGGACACGTGTCATCGTGGCTGAACATTTTGTCTCAGCAGCTTCACGCTGCCTCTTTGGTGCTGGGGATGCTCTGGTCACTGCAGCCTGGAATGGGAAGAGGCTGCTGGTAAGGAAAGACATGAGGAAGAGGGAGTGTTCTTGCAAGACCTGAAGTTTAAGCCTAAATCCAGACGTGGAGAGGAAGTACATATTCTCGTTCAGTAACACACTGTATGATAAAAATACACGTAGAATTTGGGCGATGTGCTGCTTTTCAGGCAGACATCTTGTGCTATGATGGTAGTAACGCTTTGTACTCCTGCAAACGGAAAATGGCTCTATAAAAGGTGTAAAGCTCCCAATGGCTGTGTCTGCTGGTTGTTATTGGCATTGTTTTATAGACGGATACACAAATTCAGACTCTGGCGTGTGCTGCTGCTTGGCTGTGACAGCCACCAGGGCTTGGGTGAGCTGTCAGTCCCACAGCTGGTGTGGCAGCGTCGATGCAGGACCTGCTGCCGTGGCATCAGCTGACGGAGCCTCGTCAGACCACGTCACGCAGGTGTGAACACTCTGTGCCACCGAACACCGCTTACTGTGCAATTAGAAGGCTGATAGCAGTGTTTGTAGGAATGCAGGAGGCAGCGTTGTCAATTAATACGGCAGTATCAGGGTAGAGCTTAACAATGTAGTGCCTTCCATTGCTATAGTAGGAAATAAAAAATGGGTAAACTCACTTTTTATTGCTACAGTGCCCAAATTAGAAGCTACTAATTAGTGTTTATCCTCACTGAGGCTGCTAAGCTCCAAGCCTACATCCTTCTAGAGACAATTCAGCTGTTCTCTGAGGATCTGGTGAGGAGACAGTTTTCCGGCAGGAAAGGCTCTGATCTGGGAGCCAGGAGACGACACTGCTCGCGGCTGTTACCGCCTTGCTTTGTGGCCACCGAGTGGGTCACGCCGGCTTGCCGTGCTTCTGTTTGCCCTCTCGACTTCTACCTCTTTCATCTTTTAAGGTCGCAAGGAAGGGATTTCTTTTTAATCTGTATTTGTACAGCGCCTAGTAGAAAGGGACGGAGGTTTCCGTGGGCGTCCTTGCGAGCTGCGGCAGTGCAGACAGCACGGGCTCTAGCGCAGAGCTGCCTCGCTCAGCCCCGCGCAGGGTGACAAAGCCGCCGCGTGGAGGTTGGCAGAGTTACTCACGCTCCATTTGTGTCCGTGCAGCTTCTAATCTTTAAACTGCAATTAGAACCTCTTCCCTGCTAGTGTGATAAAGCCTTCTGTCTCACAAGACAGCTCCATCGATGCCCTTTTGGTCTGTGTTTGAAGGTTGTGCTACCGTGACTCTGTCAAGAAAGGGTGTAATTTAAAAAAAAACTTAGATCAACGCCCCAGTGAAAGTTCTGATAAAGGTACAGCTCTACAACTGTAGAAGTGCACAGGAATGCACAATATTTTTACTTTTCAGAATAGAAATAGACTTTTATAGCAGTGTAACTATTTCTGTCTGTGGATGGCAAAGAGGAATTGACCACTTCAATTCTGCCAGTCTATTAGACCAAAATATTTAAGTGCAACTCCATTACAGGATTAAGCTGGGAGAGGCTCCTGTGCTTCACAGGTGTAACCTTGTCTTTTCCTTTCCTTTCTTACTGAGCTTGGAAGTATTTTTCCCTGTTGCCTTCTCTCTCCTTTCTTTTGGAGCTGGCTTTTCCTGTCATACTACATACTCTTGAAAGCACTTGGCATTTTTCCCTGCCCTTTGCGGCTTTGGAATGCTTTATTCCTGTTTCTCAATCCCTGCTACAACTGCAAGTAAGGCAGAGGTAATGTTTTTGTTTCACTGCTGCTTTTAAGATGATATTTAGGAAATCCGTGGACCTGCAGTACTGCAAGATTACACCCATGAAAAATGCAAAATGAGTTAATGAGTGCCCAGATCCTTAAACAGTCAGGTTCAAGTTTAGGGCAACAATAGCTACTGTGCCCAGCAGTTTGATTCTCCAACATTTTCGTTGCCCACGTAGCCAGATAATTAAAAAAAAAAAAAAAAGGAGGAGTGGGCTTATGTTTGGATACCAGCCGAGAATTCACCAGGAAGGTTCCAGTTTAAACATGGTGTTCACTGGGGGGCCATGGCTCTGGGGTCCTTCACCCTGCCAAGCAGCCTCTGGCTTTAAGGCTTAAAAATAGTTCGATGTCCACTCTTCTCAGAAACGAGAAACTCCCCTCATCACGTCCAACAGACCCTTACTACTGTCCTTTTTCCTTATGGCTTCAGCGATGCAGAGGGAAAGGTGGTGGGAAGTGATACCGTGGGCCTCGGCGTTGCTTCCCGGGGTTCCTGTGAGACTTTACTGGGAGGCAGCAGCGGGCAGTTGATCAGTACTTTAGACTGAGCTCTTGGCATTAGCGCCAGTCAGGTCACAATTTGCCACTGATAAGAGCATTGCACAGTGCCAGATATAGCGATGCGTCCAAGACAGTAGCAAAAATAGAACCCCTGGTTGCTTGGCAAGTATCTGTAAATTTAGCAAATTATCTGTCTATCTTTCTATCTATCCATCTATCTGTCTGTCTATCACCCACATAAAGGATGAGCCTCAAGTCTAATTAATTTGGATGGGGTTAAAATTTACCTTCTTATGTTTCTCCTTGGGGATTTTCAAATCCGTAGTAGTACTGTTACTTTTCTGTCCTAGGTAAGCTTCATTCTCAATTTCCAGCTCCATTAACAGCAGCTCTAGGACACTGCACCCGAGGACTCCGTGCTGTCCAGCGTTATTTGGAAGCCCAGCAAACCAGCAGGTATTGTCTCTGCAGGGCAGTGCCACACACCAGCCATTCAAACCACCTGAGCTCTATTTCAAATAAGCTTTTTTTTTAAATTTTATTTTAGAAACTCTTGTGTGGGCTTAAGCAGCAGCTGAAATTAAATAGGGCAGCATAAGCTAATAGCATGACTCATGGGAAGGAAATAGAGCAGCAGTTGGTAAAAACTGTTCAGTAACAGAGAGTCTTTATATTCATAAATTCATACAGGCTAACGCGAGGCTTACACAAAGGTTATTTAAGAAACAGAAAACTGAATTCTGGTCTTGAGATTCTCCCAGTTCTTAAAGACTTGTCTTTCCATCAGATGCTTTCTCTCTTCAGTCCCTCTTGTACACCTGATCGCTTAAAAGGAAAGAGGAGGGGAAAAAACCAGCAATCTTTGGTGAACGGGCTGGTCGAGTGGCATTTCTGCGTGCTGCACAAGTGTCTGTGTTTAAGTTAAAATAACAGTACAGATACACCAGCGGTGAATTTCTGCGGATCTCTGCTAGCCCTTGGACTCAGCCCTGTAGAAGTGAATCACGTTTCTGATCCCAGCCGCTCTCTCGCCACGGATGGAGCAGGGGTGCGCTGTGGGTGCTACGGCGTCAGCAGAGCTTAGACCTCGGGCACCCCAACGAAAGACGCGCTTTATCAATTCAAAGCTGATGCCACTGAATGGAAATCCCGGCTCCCAGGCTGTGTGATTGTAACCTAAAATCAGCTGATCTGACTGAGATAATTCCACTGAAGTTAAGGGAAATTACATGGGGCTTTATATAGTGTCAAGGGGAAAAAAGTGTCAGGCCCAGTCTTTTACTGTGTCCCTGAGCAGGCTGAGACTGGTTTTAGTTTCACAGTTCCTCTGAGTGGTGGGCGTTCATCCCTGACTTGCTGGGTAGGTTTGTCTGGGTGTGAGTAGACGCAGCGGATCAGGAGGCACTGGAAAGCTTCAGGAAGACAAGCACTCCAGCACACACAATACGATTTCACTGAGAATGCTGCCTGGTGAAGAAGCTCTCATCCCAGTGACACTCCAGACCTCCAGTTCACTTTCCGTGACTAAAACTCCACTTTCTATGAGATCACACAGAAAAGAAGCCAGAAAATACCAGTCAATACTAAAGTCACGAGGTCTATCTGGTCTTCCTCTCCTGTGAAATCTCTCCTCTTTTTGACCCTTGTTATATGATAAGTGAGTAAGGAAACAGAATTTCAGGAAGCGATAACCTTGAATTATCCTTTGGGGTGATGTGATAATCCAGGGCGAGCTGATTAGTCATCCAGAACAATTAAAATATTGCATTATAATATTTAGGTAACTTGACCTCTGCAAATGACTAATATCTGGGGAAGGCATGGCTTGCTGGGGGAAGCAAAGAGCAGATACACAAAATGATCTCCTTCCCTGAGGTTTTTAGAACATAAACACGTACACTGGCAGAGATTGTGATCAAACAAACTCCAGCTAGGATTTGACACAGAGCTTGTTTGTTCCTCTAAGGCGAAATAGCAGACACCAATTTAATACATCTTTATCCATTTCCAGCGCATGGCGTGAGCCTGTTTCAGAAAACATCCTGTTCCATTAAGTTCGTTTGGAATATTTGAGCTCTTGTGACATCTTGATAATGGACTATCTCTTTGTATCAGTCCAAGTATCAGGGATTAAACTCCTGGTGTTTTGCATCCAAATTAGATTTCTACCAGAACAGAAATATTCGCAATTAGAAATTGATTGTGTGAAACAATGTGCTACAATTGTAATTATCCTTTGCTGATTAGGCTTTCTGGGATAAAGGTTCCCACATGAATATTTTGTATAGAATCTCTAATTTCTCTAAAATACAATCCATCATTCTGCGAGTACTATTAATCTAGTCAGATCATTTGCTTGCTCTGCTCATATTTAACAGATCCTGTTGCAGACAGGGAGGAACTGGGAAGTGGAGAACACAAAAGAAAAATCCACGGCTTAATCCTTCAGAAGAAGTTTCTTCCCATTTTGAAATCTATCCAGCACGTGTCAGGTAAGTCAATAAGATACATGTCATGGAAAGAATACAAAACCACCAGTCATTTATCAAAGGAAAATAAATCCGGATTATTTTCCTCTCTAATTAGTTCGAATTTGCGGGATTTCGGTGGCCTCTAATGCCCTCTAATGGACAAAGCTGCTGGAGCAAAGTCCTCCCGGGGACCGGGCAGGGGATTGAAGCCATCGAGTGTCTCGATGGAGAAGGAGCTCCAGGAGGTTCTGCAGCTCTCACTGGGGATCTGCCAGCTCTGGGATTAAACCCATGTTTAAGGGGCTTGTAGCTTAGAGGTATTAAGTCACCTCTTACCAAAAACTTGGCAGATCCTTTCCTTCCTCCCTTCCTTCCTCATTTAATACCTTTCTTTGTTTAGCTTCACTTAAGAACAGTAGGAAAATATTTTTGATGCTGATCCCAGATTTGGCACATTTCCTCCAGAATGATACCCTATCTGTCAAAACCTGAAAGCAACCATGTGCCCTGCGGAGGAGTGGCTCTGCAGTGATGGTGGGGTTCTCGACAAAATGAAAAAGTCTCCCTGAGCCGCTGCTGGAGTGTTTGACAAATGCTGGTGAAAACCAGAAAGTGGGATGGGAGGAAGGAAGAGAAGAAATCAAAGTAGGAAACCGAGGCTTTAATGAGTAGGACAAAAAAAAATAATAAAATAGCTTAATAAATAAATAATTTGAGTTGAAACTACAAAGCAAAAGATAATGATGTGGGAGGGGGAAAATCCATATTCTCTGGCAAGAAGCCAAGAGAAGTGTCACCTCCAAGAGAAGTGTCACCTCCAAGAGCCAGTCCAGGCATAATACAAAAGAGGCCCAGATCTCCTGAGTAAGTTGTAGGTGATATCTAGAAATTAACTGAACCTTAGAGGGTAAACCATGTCAGAAAGAAAGGAAATGCTTAAGGGCTTCTAGCTTTAAAGGGAATTTTATTTGAAGTTGTCAAATGATGCTGTAATGACACAGGATCGACACCGTCGCTCTGGAGGAAAGGACAAAGCCAGTGAGTTTGGAACTGGTGTGGATTTTAGCAGAGACGTGGCCGGGTCCTTTCCTCTGTGTGCCTCCACTTTCTCATCTGGTTCCCCGTCCTCTGACTCAGGCAAGAAGCAGAAGTGCCAGAATACCTCCAGGGAAGGGATTCAAGTGGCATTTTCTGGCTTGACTAGAAACATTGGTGTCTGGAAATGTCATGTTTTCACAGAGACAAATTTCCAGCTGGTACTTCCAGTGGCTTGGCTGGTCAGGTTCTAGTAGGTCTAAATCTACACTGAGAGGGAATAGAGACACAGCAGGGGCTTTCCTCCTCCGTGTGACTCCTACCACTGGTGCCACTTCTGACAGCCACAGCGGGAAATTTTTAGTGAGGAAAAAACCGTTGGCATTCACACTAAAGCCTGACAAGACTTTGGGGACTCCTTAAGCTGAAATTTCTTACTTTAGTTTACATACAAGCCTAAGGAAGTGCATTAAGAAGCTCTTGCTAAAATGTCTTCAAAAAAAACCCACCAAAATAATCCAGAAGCATGAGATTGTCAAGAGCTGCTAAAGAAATAGTAGCACAACTCAGAAGTTGTTTGGAGCTAGGGAACTTGGGGTGAGTAGCTTCAAATAATACCTAACTAGCAGTTACACACAGTCGTGTGTCTGCCTGTTGCAGGACAAAGCACCTGTTTTCATGGACCCCACAGATTTATTTTAGCACAAAAGTGAGTAGCAGAGATACTGTGGTTTTTTCTAGGACAGCAGATCACTTCTAGGATGGTGGGTCTCAGAGCATGTTGTATTGAGCCTCGGAAGAAGAGGAAACAATTAAAAGGAAGCAGAGAGCAGTGGGAAGGATCAGGCTTGACCAAATACTGGCTGGAATTTTCCAAAGAGTTTGGGGGAAACACTATGAGAATTTCCAACATCACAATTCAGCCTCTGAAGTTCCTCCCCCCCATCTAAAATCTGGGAATACTACAGCAAGTCCTGTTTGCTTTCAGGGAACAGATTTGCTTTGGGAAAAACACTCTGAGAAACAGGAAGAAGCACTGTTTGTTTTGTTTAGTAAATTCTGAAGGGAAGAAACAGCCTGTCTTTCTACCTAAGGCCAGAGTTCCCAAGATGCTTCTCTCTCGGCTAATCTCATCACCCCTGATTTCTTTCTGGCTTTTTGAGATGTGTTTTTTATGAGCATATCAGTAAGGTGAAGCCCTTTCCTGCCCCCTACATGAATTATTATTGTTTAGATTTTGGCAGAATGTAGAGATCCCTATGAAGATTGTGGCTGTGTTGCCCTCACTGGCTGTTATTCCTGCCTGATTGCTGTGGAATGCTTAGAGGTCAAATGTATAAACAGTTGAAAAAGAAGATTTGACAAGTTCATGGAGGAAGGGTGCAGCAGGAGCGCTTGGGCCTCCAGCAATCCCAGGACTGCCGTCTGCTGGGAATTCGGGAAGGATGTGAGAGGAGGGGGAGCTCTGCGTGACCGCCGTGTTCTACAGGCGCTGTCTGTGAGCCATGGGCTGCTGGGGAAATGGGGAACTGGTCTGAGGCACGGCCGCTCATCTGCCACCAGCAGAACGAGCCAGCTCGGCTCAAGCCAGTGAGGAAGGTGAGGGTGAGATGGAGCTGGGTGACCGTGGCTGGAGGAGCGAGTGTTCCCGCAGTCCCTCCAAGGGGCAGGTGCTGGTCCGGGACCAGGAGCCATAGCTCTGCGGCCTAAGCCCTCACTCCCTGCTGTTTTAGGGCGGTTTTAAGGCTGAGGTTTCGAACTGCGAGGCCCCTTCCAGACACGGCGGGGCCGGCCGCAGGTGGTACCATTCCCAGCTCTCGGTCACTGCCCAACGCTCCGGCTCCTCCTCTGCCAGCCCCAGGACCGTGGGACTCAACGGGAGACGGGATGAGCCCTAACCCTCAGGGCTCTGCTTAATCAGAAGGTAATAAGCAGTTCTAGGTAAGATCTTGGCTCCACTGAGTCCATTGGGTGTTTTGTGTTTGTTTCTCCTTTCATTCTCTGTGATGAAGCCTTTTCTTTCAGCCTCTGGGTGCACAGTGGGGTGGCCCCGGCCGATCTCGGGGAGCCAGTGCCGTCCCTGTGCACCCCCACGGGGAGAACACTGTGGGACCTACAGCTCCTGGAGAACAGACTCCATCATCCTCCTGCTCTCCAGAGTCTGAAGTAACCGATTAAGCATTCAGGGGAATGTCGGGGAGAGCAACAAATGCCCATAAAACGGTGTGGGGACGCAAACCCCTCTTGTGCTGGGCCTTTCTTTGTGCTCAGACCTACAATAACCATTAGAAACGGCTCCAGGGACCGGCTTCACTCACCACCAAACCCAGTCAAGACCTTGATAATTAAGCAAATATATCCACGTGTCACATAGGCTTGATCGAGATACGGGTATATATCAGCAATACATTAGAAGTCTTTTCTAGAACACAAGGCAACCTTTAGTCTTAAAAATCTTTTTGAAACATATAAATGCTGCCCGCTGTAATGCGCTCTAATGCAAAGGAATCGATAGCCCTTACACCACAGCTCGTTCGATGTACACAGCAAATGCAGAATACAAAGCCCAGGGCACTTAACAGCCCCCCATTTACTGCACCAGGGGTATAAATCAGAATGCTGGTTGCATTTCCTGAAAGATACAACCACAACTTGTACAGACACAATAATGCTATTTATTCTTCAACCAATGAATTGGTTTTTCTTCTTAAATAAAATATTTGCAATCGATTTCCATGTTTTTATAAAACATCTGCCTCTTCAAATATTTGCTACGAACCAAACTCCTGAGTTTGTTGTTAGAGTACAAAGGGATTGTTCACACTGTAAATCTGAATTACAGGAATTTAATTGTTTGTTAATTACAGGGAAAGAATATATATCTGAGACTGTATTTCGTATCACTGTTACTGCTCATAGCGTAACAGCAAGTCTCCAAGTCAAACCAGAGCCCCTGCTGGGTGGAGTAACACACAGAAAATTCATTTTATTCTCCAGTTCTTCAATGTACGTTTGTCAATTTTAATTCTGGTGTTCAGGAGGTCTTGCCTCAGGTTGCATGTGTTTATATTGTCAGAATTTTAACTCGACTCTAGCATGAAAGGACGTTAGTTTGTGCTTCTGCCTGCCCAGAAGGAAAACAAATTAACATTCCCAAGAAGGAAACTGGAAGTGGATGTTTATTTGTCTCGTTATCCGCATATCCTACTTTTCTGAGTCACGGAGAGTAAACAATTGGCTGGGGAAGGATTTCTCTGGGCTACATTTCATATTTTTAGTTACTGCTGGAGTTCTGCAGGGAAGCCTGGAGATGTAACAAGCCGTTAAAAGGAAAGAAACTAATTGATTAAAGAATAACCTTTTTTCTTTCTTTCTTTTTTAAAGGTAAAATGGAGCTATAGGTTGCGGTCTGTGCAGACAATCTGTGTCACGCACCGTGGCTTTGCGATGGCCGCTGCAGTTTGAAAGGCAGCGTCTCCAAGGGTCGGGTCCCGCTGCCGAGAGACGGGGACTGCCCCCGGGAGCCGGCCCAGCCCCGACACCCCCCGGGGCCGGGGAGCGGGGACGCTCCCTCCGCACCTGAGGCCGAAGGACGGACACTTTGTCTACAGTAATTTCTTGAATAAAGAATTCCAAGGCAGGCTTTTACAACAACCTTCTGGTCTCAAGAGTAGTTTGTACTATTTCGGTACGTTTTAACCTGGGATGGTGTTTGCCATCCCCCCCCGCAGGGTGACAGCGGCGAACACCGGCACCGGCGGGGAGTGGGGGGGGAACCGACCCGGCCGCGACCGCCCTTATCCCCCTGCGGGAGGCGAGGAACCGCCCGGCCAGGCCCCTTCTGGCTTCACCCCCGGGGCAGCCGGCAGCTCCTCTGTCCCCGGTGGGCACCGGAGGGCGGGCCGCAGGTTGCGGCTCCGGCCGGCTCCTGCCATCCGCGGTGCGGGC